>JAOWBW010000841.1:43035-177298 GCA_026119855.1 Campanula takesimana
TATATATATTATATTTTTTTATATTTGTACATGAAACATTGGGCGAGACAAGCCCCTAGTTTGCTTTCGCCTTTCTCGATTGCGAGGTAGCTTCCTTATAGTTCAAGCGGCCTTTTGCTGGCGGCGGGGCGTCCTAGCCCCTTGATTTTCACCGGTAGAGCTCCCATGGATTATCACGTGCACCAATGAATGACTTCGTGCACTTATCTTATATTTGCGATGGAATACGGACAGCCCCAGTGTAACGGCATGTAGTACTCATGATGGGAACAACCAATCCTTTAAATTGTGGCAGCATGGATGTCTATTTGATGATGAGCAACCGCAGTCCATTTCTTTGTCACGACCTTATAAAGGGGTCTAATGGTGGGATGAGAGGCGTATGAGGTTAGTGTATGGGAGAAGGTGTATATAGAGAGTGTACATGAAGTGTGTACAAATGGTGAGTGTATAGAGAGAGTGTCATGGGGGTAGAATGTAGAGAGAAGGGAAAGTGATTCGTTTCATCCCAATTGATCGAAGCATTTGTTATTTTGAGATTAATCGTTTACTTAGTTATGTGAATGGTTTGTGGGTTCCATTTACCTTTTAATGAGTCGTCATTAATGAGTAAGATTAAGATTAATTCATCATATAAAGATATAGCAATCAAGCGAAATGGTGAATAAGACAATTTTCATGAAATTGATATATGCAAGCTTATATCTCAAGTCTAGAGAGAAAAGAAAAGAAATAAAGACCCTTTTATTGGAACTAAAAGATTTAAAAACTGACTAGTCCGGGGGTGGACTTTTACTTAAAGAAACAAAAATCGTCCAAGGTGGATTTTTGACTAAAGACACTCTAGAACGAACCTACGAAGACTGAATGACCCTTTTCTTTTCTTTTATTTAAAGGAGTAGCCCCAATTTCTCCTCTTTGCCCATGCCCATGTTTCCGTTGGGCGGGTGATGACTTGACTCCGCTGTTAATGAGGCTTTGAATCTTTCTCCTCAATTGGAGGCAATCTTCGGTGTCATGCCCAATGTACTGGTGGTATTGGCAGTGTTTGGAGGGATCCAAGCCTTGCTTCACCTTACTTGGTTCATAATTGAACAAAGGAGACAACTTGCCGGGCTCTGAACTAGACTTTTGAAGAGTTTGCCCAAGTCGTCGAATTCGCGTTCGTCCTTCCTTTCACGAACTGTCTTTGAGGGTGATTTAGGTACCGGCCACCCCCGGCACCTTGTTGATGAGTAGTCATAGGAAGCATCCCCGACGGGGGACAGTCTGTGGCGGCCCGTACATTTGAGGAGCGTACGGGTGTTGACATTGAGCAAGAGGAGAACTCGACTGAGGTAATCATAAACGCCACGAATGTCAGACAAATGGCGCCTCTCTCGATATCTCTTAGGGTCTTATGCATCTCCTTCTGAAAGTGTGTTTCTTCTTGCTCGTTGAGAATTGCCTTAAAGTGGATTGCTTGTTCATTGAGGATGGCTTCGAAGTGGGATGCTTGCTTACTGAGAGCAGTACCGGTGTAGGATTGTCTCGGGATCTTGGGTAGCAGCTTCAGTTGCAACTTCGATGTTCCTTGCAGCCGACATGATGTCAGAACTCTACGTCATGAAAGGATTAGATTCGTATTTAATGATAAGGCATCGTTATAAAAAATCATTTTTTGGAAAAGAGTCCGGTCTGCACATTTTTTGAAATGCATTTTGGTAAAAAATTGAAAGTTTGACCGGGCCGAAGTTGCCTACGTTCCCCTTACCATGAGGGAGAGGTCCCATATAATAAGAGGCTCAGGTCGCCGTAGTAGTTCGAATCAAGTTAGACCTTTTTTAAAAAGAGGTGAGAGGTGACCATAGGGGTCAATTTGATAAAGTCTTTTTAAGATAAAGAGCGATCTTGAGGTCAAAACCCAGAGATGACTCGGTCCTTGGTCAAGCATGGGTGAGGAAGACCTATAGGAGTTGGTTTTGATTGAGTCGGGTATGGTTTGACTTATGGTTTGACCTAAATTTGACCTAAGGTTTGACCTAAGGTTTCAGATGAGAAGTGGTTCAAGCTAGAATGCGATGATAATGGTGGGTTGACCTAGATGGGTAATGGATAGGTCGACCTAAATGAGAAGGGTTGGATTGACCTATATGGTGAATGAATCAAGATAGCGGGTTGTAGCGGGTTGCCTATGGGATGATCTAAGCGGGATAGACATGGTTGACCTAAGCGGGTCGAATGTGAGTTGGTTGACCTAAATGGTTGACCTATACGGGTTTAAACATGGGCAGGCTGACCTATTCTCGGTTGGTTGACCTAGGGAGGTCGGTAGATAGATTCAAGACGGGCAAGTCGACTTAAGCGGGCCAGGGGTTGACCTAGATGGGTCAAAGGTAAAGGGATAGTTTTAACCTAAGACGGATGAGTTGACCTAGATGGGTCGAGGATGGTGTGTGGGACCTAAACGGGTCGAGACGGGTTAACCTAGGTTGGTATGGACAACGGTAATTGGGTTCACCTATGGGACCAAAGATTGACCTAAGAGGTCAATAGCGGATAAGGTTGACCTAAGGGTCAAAGGTTGACTTAGAAGTCGAAATGTGATTGGGTTGACTTAGGGATTCAAAGGTTGACCTCAGAGGTCAAAGGTGGATAAGGTTGACCTAAGTGGTCAAAGGTTGACCGAAGAGATCGAGGGGTGATAAAGTTGACCTAAGGGTCCAAGGTTTGACCTATGGGGTCAAAGGCAGATGAGAATGACCTATGGGGTCAAAGGTTGACCTACGAGGTCAAAGGCGGATGAGTTGACCTAAGGGGTCAAATGTTGACCTAAGAGGTCGAGGGGTGACCTAAGAGGTCGAAGGTGATAAGGTTGACCTAGGAGGTCAAGGGTTGACCTAAGAGGTCGGAGGTTGATAAAGTTGACCTAGGGGTCAAGGGTAGACCTAAGAGGTCAAAGGCGGATGAGGTTGACCTAAGAGGTCAAAGGCGAATGAGAATGACCTATGGGGTCAAAGGTTGACCTAAGAGGTCAAAGGCGGATGAGGTTGACCTAAGGGGTCAAAGGTTTGACCTAAGAGGTCGAGGGGTGACCTAAGAGATCGAAGGTATTAGGGTTGACCTAGGAGGTCAAGGTTGACCTAAGAGGTCAGAGGTTGATAAAGTTGACCTAGGGGGTCAAGGGTAGACCTAATAGGTCAAAGGTTGGTAAGGTTGACCTAGGGGGTCAAAGGTTGACTTAAACGGATAAGATTGACCTAGGGGTCAAAGGTTGACTTAAACGGATAAGATTGACCTAGTGGGTCAAAGGTTGGCCTAAGAGGTCAAAGGCTGGTAAGGTTGACCTAGGCGGTTAAAGGTTGACCTAGGAGGTCAAAGGTAGATAAGGTTGACCTAGGAGGTCAAAGGGTAGACCCTAAGAGGTTAAAGATGACAAAGTTTGACCTAGGGGGTCAGAGGTGATAAGGTTGACCTAGGAGGTCAAGGGTTGACCTAAGAGGTCGAAGGGTGGTAAGGTTGACCTAGGGGGTCAAAGGTTGACCTAGGAGGTCAAAGGTAGATAAGGTTGACCTAGGAGGTCGAAGGTTGGGAAGGTTGACCTAGGCGGTCAAAGGTTGACCTAGGAGGTCAAAGGTAGATAAGATTGTCCTAAGAGGCCAAAGGATGGTGGGATTTTGGCCAAAGCGGGCCGAGATGATAGGCCAAGATGAGGAATTTTGATAGATGGCCCACGGGGGTGAGCGATGGACCTTAGAGGTCGCCTAGATGCAGTGCACATTTTATTTTGCGAAAAGTTTTGCATTTATTTACATCCTAAATGGGTGGTCCGAGGAGTGTTCTAATCTCTATGTGTGGGTTGACACGGGTTAGGTTAAAGGTTCCCACTGCTCGCGGAACGTACACGGTGAGTGGAGTAGACGAGTGGCTCGAAAAGAGGGCGGCAGTAGCGCACAAATTCCCGCACATCGAAAACTCCGGTAGTAGGGACATGTGCAGTGCTGACACGGACTAGTGGTAGTGTGTGGCAAGAAACTAATTCTTTTTAAGGAAAAGAGAGAAGTTTTGAATGTTTGAATGATGTTATTCAATGCAATGCAAGAGAAGGAAAATAATGTACAAGGGAGCATAGCAGAGTTTTGTTTGACCTTAGTACTATAGGGAAAGTACAAAAAATACATGTATTGACAAAATACAAGGTACACATATTAACATGGCAAAAATACAAGGTGCATGTGCAAACATGGCAAAGTGTGAGGTGCATGTGTAAACATGGAAAGTGTGCATGTGTAAACATGGCAGGTGTGTGCATGTGTAAACATGGCAGGTGTGTGCATGTGTAAACATGGCAAGTGTGCATGTGTAAACATGGCAAGCGTGCATGTGTAAACATGGCAGGTGTGTGCATGTGTAAACATGGCAAGTGTGTGCATGTGTGAACATGACAGGTGTGCATGTGTAAACATGGCAGGTGTGTGCATGTGTAAACATGGCAAGTGTGTGCATGTATAAACATGGAAAGTGTGCATGTGTAAACATGGCAGGTGTGTGCATGTGTAAACATGGCAGGTGTGTGCATGTATAAACATGGCAGGTGTGTGCATGTGTAAACATGGCAGGTGTGTGCACGTGTAAACATGGCAGGTGTGTGCACGTGTAAACATGGCAGGTGTGTGCACGTGTAAACATGGCAGGTGTGTGCACGTGTAAACATGGCAGGTGTGTGCACGTGTAAACATGGCAGGTGTGTGCATGTGTAAACATGGCAAGCATCATGATGTGACAAAAGTTAGACCCACTAAGTTTGAAAAAGTTTCAAAGCAGTCCCCAGCGGAGTCGCCACTGTGAATACGTGTGTTTGAATTTGAGAATATTCATAGTAACATTAAAATATGAGAGTCGCCACGCCGTTTTAATTAAAGCCAAAACATTGAAAAAAGCATTTTTAGTGGGTTCGGGGGTCAAATTACAACAAGAGAAGAATATTGGACGTTATCACTCCTATTGCCCGAATTGATCGGTCTTTCTATCATGATGAATGTGTTAGTAGTGTGTTAGTGATTTAGACCGGATCCGAAGATTGCCTACGTTCCTCTCAATGTGAGAAGCTCAGGTCAGCGTAGTTCGCAGAGAATTTAGAATAGGCAGGAGAATCGGGATCATGCATAATGAGGGGGAATTTACCTAAAGATTAGGGTTTAGAAGTAGTTCCTAGATTATCCTCGGGTTGATGAACCCTCGATCATCATCGGCTATGAAATAACATGTAATTATGAAGATCGCAACCCTAAATATAGCATAAATAAGGTTTTAATCTATGAACACGAAGAACATGCGAAGAACATATTATGAACATATGAATGAGCATGCAAAGCATATGAAGAAACTATGAATAAACATGTACGAACATGAATATAAAAGATCTACATTAAAAATAATGCAAGAACATGAAGAAAAAGGTTAGAAAACTTACCTATGTTGGCAAGAAATAAACCTTGGATCTTCTTGAGTGTTTGAATGCTAATTAGAGAGCAAAATAGTGTTTAAGAACTCCAAAATTCGTACTTAGAGCTCTCAAAATCGGATCCCTAAACCAATAGCCTAGGATTGGTTTATATAGTAAACTGAGGGGAAGATCTGATGGTCCAGATCATCCGGCGCAAGGTTGGCCGCCTGGCCATGGTTGAAGCCGGTTATAATGTTGGTCGCGTGGCCAAGATCAACGCGTAACAATGTTGGCCGCCTGGCCAAGTCTGCAGGCTGACTTGATTTTCAAGCTAGGGTTTCACTGTTGCTTTATGGTAACCCTAAGTTGCCTATTTTGATGGATTTTGTCATAAATGAGATATTTTAGGAATCCAGGACAAGTCTTTGCAATGTTTCTAATTCCTATAAAGTCCTTGTATTTTTGGGAAAGTCCTAATAAACTCATTTTCAGGTCGGGTACTAACAGCGGGTCATGTCCAGTACCTTGTTCCAAACAAGTACCCATAAATCTAACATGATCATCCCATGATCATTTAGCCTTTATACTAGTGCTTAACAATCTCTAGGGACGGAGATTATTATAAGCAAACATGAGCAATAATAATAATATTAACATCTCTTTGTCATCATGAATAAAATGATAACTTATACACCGTTTAACAAACGTGCCTAGGGCACCAACATCCCTAACACCTATAAATACCTCTTCATTCCACCATGGAAAAGGGGAAGGATTTTGACTCAAGAATACTCTAAAAAACACAAAAAGTTCATTTTCAAAGGGTGGTTACTATAGACAAATTTTGTTCTTCCCCCATTCAAGCACAAGGTACAATGCCACTTTCTTCTTCTTCTAAACTCTTAATATTATTTATTACTTCTCTTTTATCAAAACTCTTTATTTGATTTCTTCATCTTTCATCTCTTCTAATGTGTATGCAACCTCCATAAAAAGGAATACAACCAAAAGGCCACTTCACTATTGAAGTTTGGTCAAGGTTACATTCCAACATTTTAAACTCCATTTTAATTTACCATTCATTTATTAATGTAATTGTTAGAATAGTTTGACATGTAATCTTTATCATTAATATAATAAAACAATTTATCTTTTATTTCCCTTTTCTTTCCCTTATAATTGTTAGCACATTTCTTACATTAAAATAAGGACATTTAGCGTTAGAACACAAATAGTAGAAAGACCCGCGTAAGTGGGGCGGAGTGGGTGTTTAAGTACTTCCCACTCCGTCACCTAACCCCCAAACCCTTCTCTTCGAATCTCTAGTTTCGTAATATAAAAATTAGGCTATTTCTTTAGGTTTTTCTTATGTTCCCTCAATAACATAGGTAGCGACTCTAACAATTAAAACAAGTTATACATCCTAGGATCCTTCCACCGCTCTAGCCAAGTAGTGGGCTCTCCCGGGGTATCTACAAAAGGTGATAGACTCTAGGGGAGTCGCAAAAGGGATGGACTCTTAGGGAGTCACAAAAGAGATGGACTCTCGGGGAGTCGCAAAAATGATGGACTCTCGGGGAGTTGCTAATACGAGAAGCGTAGTATCTGGGTTCCACTTATCCTAAATTAAGAGGGAATGCATAATATGAGGCTACGAGCCATTGAGACCAAGGCATTAGGTAAGGGACACTTTGCTTGGTTTCCTAGGGGTAGGACCTAAGGCTTTTTAAGGAAAGGGAATAAGGAAGATGGTGATCTCCTAGTTTTGAGATAGGGATGCCAAAGATGTCACGGCTTCTTTGGCTTTAGATTATGTCTTGGAGATAATGAGGGTTTCCTAGTCTTACGGTCTAGGGATTGGAGTTCGTTAAGTATGAGGAGAGTATTGTATCCTAGGCTTAGTGCTAGGGCTTTGAGGTTGAAAGGTTAATGATTGTGAATTTCCTAGATTTCAAGGCTAGGGTTTGGAGATATCCTTAGGGCTTCGAGGTTTTTTTTTTTTTTTTTGGAAACCAGGGCGGCACCTGGGAGGATTTTATTAATAATAAATAAATAATAATACAAGAGGGGGACAACCATCCGACTTATTTCCGGATATGGAGCCGGACCTCGAAATCCAAAAAATAAGAACAAGCCTCAAGAGGTAAGACCATCTAAAAAATAAAGTCCTAAAAAAAATTAAACCATAAAATGACCCTAACATTGCCATTTGTGGCCCAAGTCTTCAAAGTCATCAACCCAATCTTCATATTCATAGCCCAAGAGTCCACAAGAAGAGCCCAAAATCCATTCCCAAAACAGCCCAACAGACAAGCCCAACAGTGCCCAATGGCAAAAAACACACAAAAGGCCATCAAAAACCAATTATTACCTTCTTTCCACATGATAACCTCCATCATCGAATCTCAAAGCCTCCAACACCCTTCTAGGAATATCCCGTGGAGTGTTATAAACCCGTTCATTCCCATGAACATGTGTCACGACCCGAAATCTAGGCTCTATTTTATTGGTAATAAATAATTATTATTTATTTATTTGCTTATTTATTTATTTAAATTATTATTTATTTAAATATTTATGTGTGCATTTTATGTGTTATATTAATTTATGCCTAGCATTTTATTTGGGTCATTTGTGTTAGTGTAGTGTTGTTGGGTCTTAATATTTAGTGGGAGTTTTATAGTTGAGCTAGTTAGTGGGGGAAGGGGGCTAAGTGTAACATTTTCAAATAATTCATCTCCCTACTCCCTCTCTTCTCCCTCACCTCCCTCACCCTATCACCCTCACTCACACTCTACCTCTCTCCCAGCTCATTTCTCTCTCTCTCTTCCATAGCAAGGTAAGCTTTTTCTCTCTATCTTCTCTCTTCATTTTCTTCCTCTTCCTCTCATTATTTCTCATTTCTTAAAGCATGAAACATGTTTAGATCGTCGATAGGATCGTTGGAAGCCAAAAATATTTGAAATCCATCAACTTTGAGAAATCCGGGTAAGTTGCTTTTCCCCCATTTTTATGCTAAAATGTTCACATCATGTTTAGATTATGCTTGATGTGTTATATTTGAAGTTTGGAATTTATTTGGAATTTATTTTGAGTTTTGGTCAAAAATGGTGATTTTAGGAATGTTGGGTTTGAATCTTGATTTTGGTTGATAAATGGTATTATTTGAGTCCCCATTCTAGTTATAAGTTGTTTTGGGTTCATCTTTATGCTTGGTGGAAGGTTGATTATGTTTGATTTTGATTGTTATATGAAATGGGTAAGAAAAATGGTAGAAACCCAGATTTTTAGCCGGAATTTGCCTTTCCGGGCAAGGAGGTGCGCGCACCCTCCCATAGGAGGCGCGCGCACCCTTATGCCCCTCTTGAACAAATACCTCCTGTTTCTTGGAGGCGCGCGCACCCTCCCCCCTTCCAATTATTGATTTCCTTCTGATGCAAGGAGGCGTGCGCCCCCTTTTGGTTGAAGCGCGCGCACCCTCATCCCTTGAATTCTAGCATTTCCTTCTGATCATATGAAGCGCGCGCCCTCTTCCCTATGAAGCGCGCGTACCCCTCCCTCCCCTGTTCCAAATTGATTTGTTTTCGTGCTATCTTCCGAAAGTCACAACTCTCTCGTCCGAACTCCGATTTAGGTGTATAAACTATCGTTTTAAAGCTCTCCTTGGGCTATTCGAGATGAGTGAGTAGTTGTAGTTGGATGCCTAGAATTGAATTGGATCCTTTGTGATTGAATGTGTTATAGTAATTGAGTATTCTTACTTTGGAAGTATTGGAACACCTTTATTGTGTATTGTTGGTTCATTTCATCTTCTTGGTGATTATTTGGCATGATTCCCTACTTTGGAATCCATGGCTATTTATCGTGCTAGTATTTTATTACTTGGCCTACGTTTGAAAGTCCAGCTGGTTAATTGTGTTTGTTTCGGGCGATGCGAAATATTATAATGGCACAGCCAAGTCCATTATGATGTTGACCATTGTTTTGCCCCATTATTACCCTCCTCCAGATTGGCCTTGGATGTGAGAAGACCTAGCTCCTTTGTGTCCATTTTAGTTTTACTTGGAGCATGACTTTGTGGCATGTCTCCCGTCCCTTGTGACACTTCATTTGGTTATTGGTTCCGGTACCGGGGATTTCTCTTCAGCTTTCATGCTATTATGAAGATGTGATTTGTTGATTATTGAAGCTGCGCAGCGACCTTTATTTGGTTTATCAGTTTGGGAAAACCTTGGCTATATCCTTTGTTATGTGTTTATTTCCGCTGCTATCTGTTATGTGATAACTGCTATGTGCTATCTATGATTTATTATTGTATATTGCATCATAGCATGTCATGTAGTTGCATTAGTGACTTATTGAGATTTATCTCACCCCCTTTCTTTCATCTTTGTTTTTCCTTAACCCCCCCCAGGTGCTAAGGATTAGTCTCGCTGATCACGAGAAAGAGGACGTCGAGTGTGGATACATTCTTTTGGGGAAAGTTGTTATAGGTTGGTTTACATTATATAAATGTGTAACCTTTTTGGGATAGTCGTACCAAACAATGACGTCATTAAGAATTGTACATTTATCTTCTGTTGGGCATAAACTTGTGGAAGTTTATGATAGTTGTATTTGGTTATTATCAAACTTGGATTTGTAAAACTTTGGATCATCACCTTTTGGTATCAAATGGAATTTTTAACTTCGGTATTTCACAATTTTGGTTTTAAGTCGACGTCCAGCTCGCGATCTCGGGCCCGTGGGGTTCGGGGTCGCGACAACATGACCCTCCGCTGCAAGTCTGTCGGCCACTCTATTAGCTTCCCGAAGAACATGTTCTAACCATAAGTCTCTTACCAATGAAGCGCACTGTCGAATCTCATAAGTATAATGCCAAGGACATTGGAATTTACCTTTTAGAATATTGATGGCCACTAAAGAATCAGAGAAAACCATTACTGATTGCAATCCCCAATCCCGACACATGTTCAGACCATCGCGAAGAGCAAAGATCTCAGCTTGCATGTTTGTGCCCATGCCATAATGCCGAGAGAAAGCAAAAACCATAGCTCCCCTACAGTCTCGAACCATACCCCCTCCAGTGCAGACACCATTAATCGCCGATCCATCCGTATTGAGAGTATAAAAATGGGACTTGGCCGGTTCCCATCTCAAGTACCTTTTTGGACAAATCTTATGCGCAGTAATCTTGAGACCAAGCCTCTCCAAAATGACACGATCCTCCCTCCTAGGGCCCCCTTTCGGGACTAAAAAAGAGCACATCTCAGTCAAAGAATTCTTGACCCCATCAACTATCTTCGCACTATCCATAAGAACCCCATCAAAAACAGATTTTCATCTAGCTTTCCATATCTCCCAACAAGAAAGCATCATTATACCCATGCGCACCAAGCCTATTTGTCTGCGCTTCGACTGTCCTCCACACCAAACATCCCACAACTGCTGCAAGTCATTGTAAAAGAAAGGCAAAGGGAAGAATCCCACCTAATGCCGCCAAACTGATTGTGCCATTTCCGATTGCAGCAGTAGATGATTTAAAGTTTCTCTATTACCTCTACCCGGGAAACATACACATCGAGAGGGAAGATTAAAACCTCGAGCCTCCAATTTTGCATCAACCGGTAAACCATCATGCATAACCCTCCACCAAAAACCACTGACCTTTGTTGGGATGTTAGGATGCCAAATTTTAGCACCCCATTCCACCAAAGGACTGCGGACCCGGATATGTTCCCACCATGCCGCCGTCTCAAAGATACCAGTTTTTGAAAGAGTAAAGACCGGATGATCCTCACTATGCGTATCAATAACCACCCTATGAACATTGGCATGTAGCTCCTGCGGAATATACGGAATCAAGTCCTCAATAACCTGAATACCATCTCTGACAGACAACAGATGATCTTCAGGAATAGGACCCCCTAACCAACTCCACACCAATTATCCGCCCAAAATTTAATATCCCCTCTACCAACAACCCAACGGCTACATTCATCCATTTGAGGCAAAAAAGAAGAAGCCGCTTGCCAAACATTTGAACTAGACGCTGCAAATTGGCAATTATATTTGACACGAACCCATTGCGACCACAAAGAATTACCTTTTGTAGCCACCCATGCCAATTTTGCAAGCATCACATTACTCATATCCTCCAATCTCCTTATCCCCAAACCTCCTTCTTGGATTGGTCTACAAACCACATCCCAAGAAACCCAATGAGCCCTTTTTTCACCACCACTACTCCATAAGAAATTGGACATAATGCTTTCCAACTTACGAATTACAACCTTTGGGACTTTAAGCACTCCCAATGAATAAATAGGAATACTGGAAAGCACCGATTTAATGAGAGTTACCTTACCACCAAACGACAGCAGTCGAGCTTTCCACCCGTCCACCCGTTTTATCATCTTTGCCTCTAACTCCGCAAAATGTATCCTTTTGACTCGTCCTTTGAACAACGGAATCCCCAAATATTTGAGAGGGAATTGTTGGTTGTGCAACCCGACCATCTTCGAATATTATCGATCTCAAAACGTAGCCTTTTTGCACCCACATAAAACCCACTCTTTTCCAAGTTAATCAGTTGACCCGAAGCCCTTTCATACCTAGTCAACACTTCACGGAGCCCCTCTATTGACCGTTGCCTCCCATTACAGAACAACAACATATCGTCTGCATACAGCAGATGAGTCAAATGAAAATCCCCCCTGCCATGCTCATATGGTCGAAAAACATTGTCTTGAACTGCTTTGCGAAGAGCCCGAGACAGAATTTCTTGTGCAATTATAAACAACAGCGGAGATAGAGGATCACCCTGTTTGACCCCCCGAGACGAGGCGAAATAACCGTGGCATACTCCCCCCATCCGAACAGAATACCAATTACCCCGCACTAATCTCGAAATCAAGCTACAGCAGTTGGCATTAAACCCAAACGTCTCCAGAGCCCGAAATAAAAAATTCCACTCAAGGCGATCATACGCTTTAGACATATCAAGCTTAAAGAGAACATTACCCCCTACAACCTTCTGGTCTATCCGATGAACCATCTCATGTGCCAAGGCTATATTTTCGGTAAAACACTAGCCAAACAAAGGGTCAGGATTTTAGATATTACCTTATTCATAAAGGTAGAAAGACTAATCGGCCTCAAATCCTTAAACCCTGTTGGCTTGTCCACCTTGGGAATCAACACAAGCACGTTCGATGACAAACCCTTAGGAAGCTCCTCCCCATGATAAAATGATCTGACAGCAGCAATCACGTCAGCCTTAATGGTAGACCAACAACCTCTGAAAA
Source organism: Campanula takesimana (assembly GCA_026119855.1). Taxonomy (NCBI): domain Eukaryota; kingdom Viridiplantae; phylum Streptophyta; class Magnoliopsida; order Asterales; family Campanulaceae; genus Campanula; species Campanula takesimana. Next base: position 55,768 of record JAOWBW010000841.1, read on the forward strand.
ACTGACCCGTAAAGCCATCAACACCCGGAGCACTGTCAGCATTCAAAGATTTAATTGCATCCCAAATCTCGTTTTCCTCAGGTACTGCAGTCAACATCTGATTATCCTCAATTGTGACACCTGCTGCAATGTCCCGAAAAAGCCTGTCATCAATCACATGAGGCCCTGAACTGAAAATCTCCTCAAAGTGAACTGCACCCAACTGACCCAAAATGCTCTCATTATCACACCAGGATCCGTCAGCCAACTGCAACTTCAAAGAATTCTGACGTCTTCTCTCCTTGATAGAAGCATGAAAAAACGCAGAATTGCGATCCCCATCCTGAACCCATAACTGCCTTGACTGCTGCTGTCTCATGTCGATCTCCCACCTGCGCACTTGAGCCAGATCATCAGTCTTTTGCTTCAACTCTGTCAAAACCGTATCATCCCCATTCGCCTGCAAAGAATAATCCAGTCTGGTGATGTCATCCTGTAACTGATCTATCTTTCGAAAAATATTCCCAAAAACTTCTCAGTTCCATTTACGCAATTCCTTCCGCAGAACATGCAGTTTTCTGTGCAGTCGAAACAAAGGGGTACCCCAACAATCTCGGCCCCACACCTCACGCACGAAACCATGAAAACCCGGATGCTCAAGCCACATCTTATAAAATTTGAATGGACATTTAGGCTTGGTAATCGCAGCAAACTTAATCTGTAATGGAGAATGATCCGAGACATCCCTCGGTAAATGAGTGACAGTCACACTGCCATGCTGCGCAGTAAAGGCCCCATTCACCAAAACACAATCAAGACGCTGCCAAATACAACCATAAATCGGGAACCCATTACACCATGTGTAAACACTACCCTCATAACCCGCATCAGAAACACCGGCATTAACCATAAAACAACAAAAGTCATCGATACTAGGAAAATCCCACCCATTACCTCCCAGTTTCTCAAACGGGTCAGTAATGATGTTAAAATCACCACCCACCAACCACGGCTCATTAAGCTGACAAGATAACTGCACAAGATCATCCCACAACGACTGTCGCATAATACGATCACAACTAGCATACACGAATGAGAAAATACCATATGCATCCCCAAACACTGTTACTCTAACTGATATATGTTGATTAGTCATAGCAATCATATCCAAATCTATACCAGTTCTCCATAAAACCCAAATATGCCTGTTAACAGGATTTCCATGCAAAAATTTATCAAAGCCTAACTGTTTAGCAATATGAGGAAGCCTAACACCGTAAAGTTTAGGCTCCAATATCGCCAAACATCAAGGCTTATGATGTTGTACCAAAAGTTTTAGCGCATCCATGGTACGAACATTACCAACACCTCTAGCATTCCATATAATGATCGACATAATAAAACTAATTGGGATTAGAGGTTACCCCTTTAGCCTTGCTTCGGGTCTGCGGAGGCGATCCCATCGGCAACGGCTTATTATCCTTTTTCTTCCTATGTCCCTAGGGCTTCGAGGTTAGGGTTTAGAGAAACTGGCGTTAAGGACCATGAATTTCCTAGGTTTTGGGACTAAGGTGTAGGAATTTCATAGGTTCAGGACTAGGGTTTGAAGGGAACGTTGAATCCTAGGCTCGATGCTAGGGTTTAGAGTTGCAAAGGTGTTAAGGCTGGCAGTTAGAAAGGTTGTGTCTTCCTAGGATTGAGACTAGGGATTTCTAATATTGATGCTAGGGTTTACCATGGATTGGTGACTATGGCTTGTAAATGAGCATTATGACCTAGGCTTTAGGCTAGGGTTTAAGACTAGGGATTGATTTTGAAAGGTTCACTGAGATTTATGTTAGGGTTCACCATTTTCTGGGATTGATGGCTATGGCTTGAAAAGGAACGTTGTAACCTAGGCTTTAGGATAGGGTTTAAGTCTAGGGATTGTAAGCTTCCTATATTTTGAGAGTAAGGTGTAAGAATTTCCTAGGTCTAGGTTTAGGGTTTGAAGGGAATGTTGAATCCTAGGCTCGATGCTAGGGTTTAGAGAGGATGATGTGGTTTCCTAGGCTCACGACTAGGGTTTGGAGAGAATGTGACTTCCTAGGCTTACGGCTAGGGTTTGGAGAGAATGCGACTTCCTAGGCTTGAGGCTAGGGTTTGGAGAGAATGCGATTTCCTGGAATTGAGGCTAGGGTTTGGAGAGAATGCGACTTTTTAGGCTTGAGGCTAGGGTTTGGAGAGAATGCGACTTCCTAGGTTTGAGGCTAGGGTTTGACGAGGATGCAACTTCCTAGGTTTGAGGCTAGGGTTTGGAAAGAATGCGATTTCCTAGGCTCGAGGCTAGGATTTGGAGTGAATGCGGCTTCCTAGGCTTGAGGCTAGGGTTTGGAGCGAATGCGGCTTCCTAGGTTTGAGGCAAGGGTTTGGAGCGAATGCGGCTTCCTAGGCTTGAGGCTAGGGTTTGTAGGCCAGAAGTGTTTGAAGGTTGGTCTTGGTTTAGACTAACCAAGTTTGAGGTCTAAGAGCGTTATGGTTTGGGACAGGTGAACTTGATACCTTATGGCTGGGTAGGCTCAATAGGTTAGACCTAGGCTATAGTGCTAGGGTTTAGCTAGGGTAAGACTCAGATAGGTGCTAAGGAGACCGGGGCCTAATGGAATGGCAGGTATGAGATTCAGCAGCTCTCGAAGGCTAGACAGGATAAGGTTTTGAAGCGGTAAATCTTTTGTCCTAAAGGGTCACGTTTTAAGGTCGGCCTAGGAGCTATGGGTTGGGATAGGATGATCCTAGTACCTAACGGGTTAAGGGTTTAGAGCGGGCCTGGCGGGTTTGGAACCTAAAGTGTTGAGAGTTTGGGCTAGGTGCAAGCCATAGGTGCGGGAAATGGGTTTGGAGATGTGACCATATTGATGCTTAGGACATTAATTGAGTCTTAAAGACTTTGCTCGAGTACAATAGGTACCTAATATGATTGGGTATGTTTAGGACCTAAGTTTGTCTTAAAGGTCATGCGCGTGACCAAGCTCGTTTGGCAATTACGAAGGTAGGTTAGGGATGGGACCAAAGGTGTTAAGGACACAGGTTTTGACCGGATGGGTTTTGAGATCTCTATGGCATGGCACGGTATGTGCGACATACTATATGCTTGAGTAGGTTCAAGGTTTGGACTCGTTGGGGGAGCAAGGTTCGAGATCTAAAGAGTTTAAGGAGAGGATCGTGTGGGTTCGAGGTTTGGACTCGGCTTGGATTAAGTAGGTTGGAGACCTAAGGGGTTGAAGGTCAGACTAGGTAGTCTTTTAAGGCTAATGGGTAACACCAGGTTGGTAGAGGGGTTTAGACCCAAGAGTCATGGACGGCATAGATTTAGTTGGTCAGACCAAGCAGGTTTGGGAACTAAAGAGCTCTAAGGGCCGAGATCTAAGGTATAGACAGTCTTGTGATCTAAGGGGTTTAGGAGTTGAGACCTAAGGTGTGGATTAGATATGCTAGAGACCTAAAAGGTAGGTGTTTGGTAGACTCGGATTGGCTTGGGATCGTTCAATAGGTTAGACTGTGTAGACCTAAGAGGTTGGACCTAAGAGAGCCATGGCTTAGACAGGGTAACAACGAGTACGTGTTGGTAGGTTTGAGATCTAGGAGATCGGGTAGGCTTGGGACCGGTAGGTTTCGGGTTTTGGATAGGGCTGGTTTTGAGGCCTAAGGAGTCGCGCTACGAACTTGTGGAGGGTCAAGCTAAGGGGATATGATGTAACCTAGGTAAGATTCACCGGGTAGGTTTGGGACCTAAGGTTTTGAATCAGGTAAGTTTAGGACCTAGGGAGTTGAGGGTTTAGGCCTAGAGGTCTCCTAAAGTGTGGGAGATAGGGTGAAGGACCGAGTCGGTTCAAAAAATCACAGAGATGGGTTTGAGATGGATCGAGGATGTTTTCACAATTTTGTGGAGACCGAGAGTGCGGGTTTATAAACAAAGTGTCGGGGAAGAGAAAACTTTTGAAAATGTAATGATTTTATAAAATGCCTTATAATTAATTATGATTCTAACAAATTCAAAGTGCTCGTAACATGTCGATCTTGACGACGAGGGATGCCCTTGATGCTCCGGTGTTCTCCGAGAAACCACGTAGTTGACCCATTCTGTCTGAGACGCTCTAATTTGGTGAGCGGGTATCCTACTTCCTTTTCTACGTCGAGCTTGACGATGAGGGATCCTCTTCTTCCAAGTATGTGCTTGTTGAAGCCTCAGTATTCTTTGAGAAACCACATAGTCGGTCCTTTTTTGTTAGGGAAGCCCCAGTTTGAGATGGGGGTAGAGTGGGGTTATCCTACCTCCTTTAGGACGCACCCTTTTTCTGCCTAGACCGCCCTTGCGGGTTTTCAATCTAGCGGGCATCTCTTTTGCGTCATTTTTTTTAAATCATTCAGTCGACTCAAAAAAAAAGGAAAAAGAATTGTTTGAAAACATGCAGGGGCATTTTGGAGAGAGAGTAAGAGTGCTCGTATATCGACTCTTTGGCCACCTATAAGAGGTATATGCATCATTTGGAAGGAAGCCCCTGCTTGACAGAAAGTAAGTGTTTTGCTCTTCCTAGATTGTAGAAAAGAAGACTTGTCGAGACATTTGAAAATTGTTTTATTCAAGATTCTCATTTGATTGCTCGAGAATGGACCTCGTTAATTGATTAATGAGTTCTGGTTAATGGGTAAACAAGTAGCCTCAAAACAATAAATGTTTTGATCAATTGTGAGTGAAAACCCAAAAGTAGAAATATATTGGGAGAGAGAAGAGAAAGAAAATTGGCTCAAGGTGGGTTGTGTATATTTTGGACCGGACCCGAAGGTTCCTACATTCTCCTCAAGGAGAGAAGCTCAGGTCTGCGTAGTTCGGGGGAGGCTCGGCTGATGATGAAGTTGGGTTTGAGTTTAGGGGTGTGAGGTTCGTTTAACTGAGGTGAGTTGTTCCTTGTTGAGGTGGGTTGCTCCGTTGTTGCTTGTTGCTTTGGATTACTTCATTGTAGCTCATTGCGGTGGATTGCTCCATTGTGTTGTCATGGGTTGTTGCTGCCACGTTAATCTTCTTTGCAGGAAAAGAAAGAAAAATAGAACATTTGAAGTTAAAAGAAAATGAGACTTTTACTTTTCTATGGTGATAGCCCCTTCTATTTTTCTATTTTTTATTTTATCTCTTTGTGCACACCCTTTTTTTTTCCTAGGCCGCCCTTTCGGGTTTTCAACCTAGCGGGCTTCTTTTTTGTGCAATGCTCTAACTTTTGCCTAGGTCACCCTTTTGGGTTTCAACCTAGTGAGCCTTATATATATACAAACATATATATATATATATATATATATATATTTGGGCAAGACGTGTTGTGGAATAAGCCATTCCCAACCCAACACCCAAGCAAATCGCAAGAAAACCTGGCACCACAAACAAGCACAAGAAATAAGAAACCCAAAGCAAAAGACAAAACGAACACAAGAAATTGTTTACCCAGTTCGTCAATATGTTTGACTACATCTGGGGGCACTACCAAGCCAGGATCTTGCACTATAATATGTAAATATGGAGTTACAATGAGTTTAGGGGCAGAACATTGCTTATATAGGCATCCTAGAATAAAACCTAACCCTAGACGGACAAAGAAACCCAAAATCTGGACTAAAATTTGGCCCAGAGCAAACCTGCCCCCGAAACTTGGGCGGTCGCCCATAGTGCCCCTGGGCGGTTGCCCATAATAGGCTCCAAGCCGATGCACCAACTGATAAAGTGGGCGGTCGCCCACCAGCACCCTAGGCGGCCACCCAGAGCATCAGATCCTCCGACTTGATTTCCTTCTTTGCTCCATTCGCTAGTTCCCGGTTGGTCCTCTATTCCAACAACCTCCCACCTAGAGATCAACCGCATATAAGTCCCGTGTCTGTTCTTCAACTCATCCTTAGTGCCATAGTGCTCACCTCGATCATGGTAGTGCCTTCCTCCTCCCCTATTCTCCAAGCCTCGTTGAAGCTATACCCAGCTTCAACTTCACCTTGCTTGAGAAACATGGAGCCTTTGCATCCGATCTACACACTTTGTTAGATATGCGCAGCGGAATATCCGGTCCTGGAGTATTCGGTTCATCTTCAGTGACCCCTTTACCTTGGTCATCATGAACCATGCCGCTCCCACCCGAGTCTGGAATATCCATGCAAATCACATTCGTATCACCGTATTTCTTGAACTCCCCGAGATCATACTCCCCACCATTAACAGACCTCAAGCATTTATCCTTGAGTCCAATCTGATTCTCCACCAAGGCCTTCCACTTCTTAAATATCATGAAAGCTTCATCTTTCCCATTTAAGAAGTAATCCCTGACCTTCCTTGTCGAATCATCAATGAAGGTCATGTAATATGACACACCACCCCGAGAAGTTACCGGGGATACCCCCTTCTCACCCATGTGACCCAATCGACAGTGCCACAAATCCGTATCACCCTTGGCTGAAGCCACCGCGATACTATCCTTGGTGTTTGTCAAATACAATCTTCCTTCCCTATTACCCCGAGCGATATGACAATCCTCCTTGGTAATAACCCAGTTCCTGCAGCTAAAAGTTACCGTGTAACCTTCTTCACCCAGCTGCCCAATTGATATCAGGTTCTTTTTCAAACCCGGAATGTGTCTGACCCCGTGTAGATGTAAGACCTTCCCTTCCGATGCTCCTATTCTGACATCCCCCTTCCCCTTTATTTCCAAAGGCTCGCCATCCGCCAGATAGACCTTTCCGAAATCACCGGAAGTGTAATTTTCCATCGCTCCTGCATGTCCGCATGAGTGGAATGATGCCCCCGAATCCATCACCCATGATTCTAGCGCACTACTAACACTCAGAATCAGTACATCGTCACCTTCGATTATCACATTCGCCGATTTATCCCCTCGCCTAGGACAATCCCTCTTGTAGTGTTCTAACTCCTTACAATGACAGCACTCTACCGATCCTCTTGCAACCCTTGGTCTTTCTTTGTTCTCCACAGACTGATCCCCACCCCCGATTACACTTTCCCTTGACCCTGTTCTCCCTTTATTGCTAGAACCCGGCCTTCCCTTTCTAGTTGTAGCCAAGACCGATCCCGAAGTAGACGGTGTCCCCAACTTCTTTATGCGATTTTCCTCGCCCAAGAGGAAGTCCTTAACATCATCATACTTAAATTTGTTCTTACCCGCTAAAGCATTTAACGGTGTCACCGTTCCGCTCCAACTTCCTGGTAAAGACGCTAGCAATAAACACGCATGAACCTCGTCACCGAAAGTAATCTCCAACGCAGCCAATGAGTCTATAACATCCATAAACTTATCGATGTGTTTAGCTATGGATCCTCCATCTTGCATCTTGAGATTACCCATCTTGCGTATCAAATCAACCTTATTTGCAGCAGATGGAGTTTCAAATCTCTCAGTAAGATAATCCAATAGCTCCTTGGTGGTTTTCGCCTTCTTGGTAGTCTTCGCGATCCACTTCGACAAAGTAGATCGAACCACCCCTAAGGCTTTCCGATCCATGAGATCCCAGTCTTCCTGTTTTTTGCTTTTCGGCTTGACTCCTTTTAGAGGCTTATAGAGATCCTTATTATACAAGAGATCCTCTATTTGCATCCTCCAAAACCCGTAGTTAGACCCATCGAATTTCTCCACCGCTTGTTTATCCTTGCTCATTCTTGATTGCTTGATAAACCCCTTTGATCGTCCAACCAAAGCTCTTGATACCAGTTGTTGTGGAATAATCCCTTCCCAACCCAACACCCAAGCAAATCGCAATAAAACCCGGCACCACAAACAAGCACAAGAAATAAGAAACCCAAAGCAAAAGATAAAACAAACACAAGAAATTGTTTACCCAGTTCGTCAATATGTTTGACTACGTCTGGGGGCACTACCAAGCCAGGATCTTGCACTATAATATGTAAATATGGAGTTATAATGAGTTTAGGGGAGGAACATTGCTTATATAGGCATTCTAGAATAAAACCTAACCCTAGACGGACAAAGAAACCCGAAATCTGGACTAAAATTTGGCCCAGAGCAGATCTGCCCCCGACACTTGGGCGGTCGCCCATAGTACCCCTGGGCGGTCACCCATAACAGGCTCCAAGCCGATGCACCAACTGATAAAGTGGGCGGTCGCCCACCAGTACCCTGGGCGGCCGCCCAGAGCATCAGATCCTCTGACTTGATTTCCTTCTTTGCTCCGATCACTAGTTCCCGGTTGGTCCTCTATTCCAACAAGACGAGCCCTTAGTTTGCTTTCGCCTTTCTTGATTGCGAGGTAGCCTCCTTATAGTTCAGGCGGCCTTTTGCTGGCGAGGGGGATCCGTAGCCCCTTAATTCTTACCGGCAGAGCTCCATCGGATTGTCATGTTCACCTATTAATGGCATGAACAACTTCGTGCATTTCTTTAATATTTGCGATGGAATACGGACAGCCCCAGTGTATCGGCATGTAGTACTCATGAAGGGAACAAACAACCTCTTGAATTGTGGTAGCATGGATTCCTATTTGATGATGAGCAACCACAGTCCATGTCTTCGTCATGACCGTTTGGAAAAGGGGTCTAATGGTAAGATGTGTATGAGGATAGTGTATGGGAGAGGGAGTGTATACGAAGGATGTTCACGGGGTGAGTGTATAGTAGGTATTATATGGATAGAGTGTACATGGAGGGTGTACACATGGGGAGTGTATATAGAGAGTGTATGGGGATAGAATGTAGAGAGAAGAGAAAGTGATTCATTCATCCCAATTGATCAAAGCATTTGTTATCATGAGATTAATTGTTTACTTAGTTATGTGAATGGTTTGCGGGTCCATTTACCTTTTAGTGAGTCATCATTAATGAGTAAGATTAATATTAATTCATCATATAAAGATATAGCAATCAAGTGAAAATGGTGAATAAGACAATTTTCAGGGAATTGATTTATGCACGATTATGTCTCAAGTCTAGAGAGAAAAGAAATAAAGACTCTTTTATTGGAACTAAAAGATTTAAACTGACTAGTCCGGGTGGACTTTTACTAAAGAAACAAAAATCGTCCAAGGTGTACTTTTGACTAAGGACACTCTAGAACCTACGAAGACTGAATGACCCCTTTTTATTATTATTATTATTTATTTAAGGGGGTAGCCCTAGCTTCCTTTCTCTTGTTTGGACCTTGCTCATGCCCATGTATTCCTTTGGCAAGTGATGGCTCCACTATCAATGAGGTTTTGGATCTTCATGTCGCGACCCCGGACCCCGTGGGCCCGAGACCGCGATCTGAACGTCGACTTAAAACCAAAACTGTGAAATACCGAAGTTAAAAATTCCATTTGATACCAAAAGGTAGTGATCCAAAGTTTTACAAAACCAAGTTTGATAAAAATCAATTACAACTAACATAAACTTCCACAAGTTTATGCCCAACAAAATACAAGTATACAATTCTTAGTGACGTCATTGTTTGGTACAACTATCCCAAAATGGTTACACATTTACATAATGTAAACCAACCTATAACAACCTTCCCCAAAAGAATGTATCCACACTCGACGTCCTCTTTCTCGTGATCAGCGAGACTAATCCTTAGCACTTAGGGGGGGTTAAGGAAAAACAAAGATAAAAGAAAAGGGGGTGAGATAAATCTCAATAAGTTACTAATGCAACTACATGACATGCTATGATGCAAGAAGCAATAAGAAATAATAAATATCACATAGCACATAGCATTTATCACATACAGATAGCAGCGGAAATAAACACATAACAAAGGATATAGCCAAGGTTTTCCAAACCAGAACATCCAAATAAAGGATCGCTGTGCAGCTTCAATAATCAACAAATCATCATCTTCATAATAGCATGAAAGCCGAAGAGAAAACCCCGGTACCGGAACCAATAACCATAAAAGTGTCACAAGGGACAAGGACCATGACACAAAGTCATGCTCGGTAGCTAGATACATTCACAGAGGAACGCTAACTTGACTTTTCCAAGGCCAATCTGGAAAAGGGTATAGTAAGGGCAAAACAATGGTCAACATTATAATGGACTTGGCTTTGCCATTATAATCTTTCCCATCGCCCGATGCAACAAATATGCCAGCTGGGCTTCCAAATAAATGCTAAGTAATAATAATTTAGCATGAATGAACAACTTAAGGTTCCAAAGTAGGGAACCAATCCAAATAAATTACCACAAAGGTAAACCAATCCAAACAACACATCAAGGATGAACCAACATTCCCAAAACGGTACTTAATCAAATTCCAGAACATATTTATTCACAAAAGAATCAAATCCAGTTAATAAGGTATTCCACGATGTTATCTTAAGTAAATTGGAAGAAATAAACTTAAACTATTTAGGCCCTAAGTCCTAAACCAAGCAAAAAGGTCAAATTCCTGGAACAGGGGGCGGGCGGGCGCCTGGGCATAGGCAGGCGCGCGCTTGAATTGACAGAAGGTCAGGCGCTAGAAAAAGTGGGAGTAGGCGGGCGCCTGCGCAAGGGCAGGCGGGAGCCTGGTCTACGGGCTGGGAAGAATTCCCAGCTGGGTTCCTCAAATTTCCTAACCATTTCCTTACAAATTTCATAACACTCAAAATCAATCCTCCCAACAAGATTTCTAAGGTACCCAAACATCATTTAACTAAAAAGGGGATCTTAACAACACCCTTTATCAACCAAATTCAAGAATCAAAACCCACATTCAAGATTTCACTACTTTTAACCAAAAACTCAAATAAATTCCAAACAAATTCAAAACCCAACCAAACTTCAAATATAACACATTAAGCATTATCTAAACATGATATGAACATTTTAGCATCAAAATGGGGGAAAAAGTAACTTACTTGATAAATCTCAAAGTTGACGGAATTCAATTCTTTTTTGTTCTATGCGATCCTATCGACGATCTAAACAAGGTTCATGTTTTAAGAAATGAGAGATTATGAGAGGAAGATGAAGAAAAAGAAGAGAGAAGGAAGAGAAGAAACTTACCATATACAAGGGGAGAGAGAGAGAGTTTCCAGGGAGAGAGAGATGGAGGTGGAGTGTGAGGGTGAAAGAGTAGGGTGAGGGAGGTGAGTAGGGAGAGGATGAAGATGGAAATGTTACACCTAGCCCCCTTCCCCCACTAACTAGCACAATTACTTACACTCCCGACTAACCATTAAGACTCAACACTTCCACACTAACCCAAATAACTCAAATAAAATGCTAGGCATAATTATTATAACACATAAATTGCACACATAAATATTTAAATAAATAATAATTTAAATAAATAAATAAGCAATTAAATAGTTAATAATTATTTATTACTAATAAAATAGAGCCTATATTTCAGGTCGTGACATTCACTCCCCCTTAAAGAAAATTTGTCCCGAATTTTAACGAGACTCACCTTAAACAAAAAGCCACGGAAATTTCCTCTCGATCTCATCTCGGAGCTCCCACGTCGACTCCTCGATATTATGGTTCCTCCAAAGGACTCTAACCAACGCAATGCTTTTGCTCCTCAACTCTTGGACCTTGGTATCTAAGATCCGAACCGGTCGTTCCTCATAAGTCATATCGGGCTCAATATCCTCCGGTACACTCGGTAACACGTGAGATGGATCATGAAAATACTTCTGAAGCATAGAAACGTGGAACACGTTGTGCAATCGGTCTAAAGATGACGGTAACGCAAGACGATACGCTAGAAGTCCAACCTTTCCCAAAATCTCAAACGGACCAATAAACCTCGGAGCCAATTTGTCTTTCTTCCCAAACCTACGAATACCCACCTTTGGAGACACTTTCAAGAATACCAAATCACCGGTCTGAAAGCTAAGATCTCGCCTTCGGTTATCTGCATAGCTCTTATGTCGACTCTGGGCTGTCTTCAATCGATCCCGGATAACTCTAACCTTTTCAACTGAATCCCGAAACAAATCAATACCCACGATCTTCGCTTCACCAACCTCATCCCAACAAATAGGTGATCTACATTTTCTTCCATACAAGGCCTCAAACGGTGCCATCTCGATACTAGCCTGATAACTGTTGTTGTAAGAGAACTCAACTAATGGTAGGTGCGAATCCCAAGAATTAGAAAAGTCTATCGAATACGCTCGCAACATATCCTCCAAAATCTGAATAGTCCTCTCGGATTGACCATCGGTCTGAGGATGAAAAGCTGTGCTGAATCGCAAATCTGTACCCAAAGCTTCCTAAAACGCCTTCCAGAATCTAGAAGTAAACCTCGGGTCTCGATCTGACACGATGCTAACCGGAACCCCATGCAATCTAACGATCTCATCGATATAAAGGGTCGCAAGCTTCTCCATCGAGTATCTGATGTCAATAGGTAAGAAATGGGCACTCTTGGTCAATCTATCCACTATTACCCAAACACTGTCATACTTCCTACGGGTACGAGGTAGTCCCGTAACGAAATCCATAGTCACATGCTCCCATTTCCACTCGGGAATCTCTAACAGCTGAAGTAATCCCGCGGGTCTCTGATGCTCGGCTTTGACCTGCTGACACGTTAAACACCTCGATACATACTCGGCTATTTCCCTTTTCATATTAATCCACCAAAATTGTTGCTTCAAATCCTGATACATCTTCGTACTACCCGGATGAATAGTATACCTCGATTTGTGACCCTCATCAAGAACTCTCTGTTTAATTCCATCAACATCCGGAACACACAAACGACCACGGAAAGTCAACACTCCACTCGAACTAACAAAAAAATCCTCGAAGTTCTTTTCCTTCAATTTACCCATTATCTTCACCAACTCGGGATCTTCTTTCTGAGCCTCTTTTATCCTCTGAATTAGGGTCGGAGATACCCTAATATTCGCAAAAATAGCCCCATGTCTCGATTCACGAGGAGACCAATCTCGAACATCCTCAAGCATTTTCCATTCACGGACCATCATCGAAGCCACATAAGATTTTCTACTAATCGCATCGGCTACCACATTCGCCTTCCCCAGATGATAAGAAATCGTACAATCACAGTCCTTCAATTATTCCATCCATCGGCGCTGTCGGTTGTTCAATTCCTTCTGAGAGAATAGGTACTTCAAACTTTTGTGGTCCGTAAAAATCTCAAACTTCGCTCCATAAAGGTAGTGCTTCCACTTGTGCAACGCAAAGACAATAGCCGCTAACTCCATATCATGAGTCGGGTAATTCTGCTCACTAGGGGTCAACTTCCTAGAAGCATAAGCAATTACTTTCCCATTCTGCATCAACACACAACCCAAACCCTCTTTCGAAGCATCACTGTAAATCACTAGGCCATCGCTCCCATTAGGCAAAGTCAAGATCGGTGCGGTAGTCAACCTCTTCTTCAATTCCTCGAAACTCTTGTCACATTTCTCGGTCCACACAAACGGAACATTCTTCCGGGTCAACTGAGTCATCGGAGTAGCAATCCTCGAAAACCCTTCAATAAATCTTCGGTAATAACCGGCTAAACCAAGAAAGCTTCTAATCTCTGTCACTGATTTGGGTCTCTTCCAATCCACTATAGCCTCTATCTTTGAAGGATCCACAGAAATCCCATCTTTCGAAATCACATGGCCCAGAAATGACACCTTCTCGAGCCAAAATTCGCATTTACTGAACTTCGCAAATAATTTCTCCCTCGTAAGAACGGATAAAACTGTCCTCAAGTGTTGTTCATGCTCCTCTCGAGATTTCGAATAAACAAGAATGTCGTCGATGAAGACTACCACGAACGAATCAAGATAGGGATGGAAAATCCGGTTCATCAAATCCATAAACACGGCCGGCGCGTTAGTCAACCCAAACGGCATAACCAAGAACTCATAATGACCATAACGAGTGCGGAAAGCAGTCTTCGGAATATCCTCCGATCTAACCTTCAACTGATGGTACCCACTCCTCAAATCAAGTTTAGAGAAAACCACGGACCCTTGAAGCTGATCAAATAAATCATCGATATGGGGTAGAGGATACTTGTTCTTCACCGTAACCTGATTCAACTTCCGGTAATCTATACACAATCTCAACGAACCGTCTTTCTTCCGCACAAACAAAACCGGTGCTCCCCACGGGGAAACACTAGGGCGGATAAACCCTCGATCCAGCAACTCTTGCAATTGAACTTTTAATTCTTTCAACTCTGCGGGAGCTAACCTATAAGGTGCTTTCGAAATTGGAGCCGTACCCGGCAAAAGATCTATACAAACCTCAATCTCACGATCGGGAGGCATATCATACTCGGTAGAGAAAACATCAGGAAATTCCCGAACTACCCGAACACTATCAAAACTAGGGGATTCTTTCCTAGTATCAAGAACACTAGCCAAATACCCCTCACAACCACTATGCAGTAATTTTCTCGCTTTCATATAAGAAATTAAGCGAACCTTTCTACTCAGAGGACTAGCCCCAAACACAAATTCAGGCACATCGGGAATAGAAAAAGTAACAGTTTTCTTACGGCAGTCAACAGAAGCATGAAACTTGCTCAACCAATCCATACCCAAAATGACATCAAAGTCTTGGATAGGAAGAACTACAAAATCCGCACAAAGGACTCGACCACAAATATCCACATCACAAGCACGAAAGACTCGATCAGAAATCAAGCATTCTCCTATAGGGGTCGACACCTCTAGGACGTACGGTAAAGACTCGAATGCAGCATTTAACATGGAAGCAAATTGCACAGAAATGTATGAATGAGATGATCCTGGATCTACTAACGCTCGTGCGCTCACATTAGACACAGAAACAATACCTCCAATAACCGAAGGATCATCGGTCGCCTGTTGTTGATTCATGGCATAAATCTTTCCTTGAACTTTGGGCTTCCCAGCGGCATCCCTTTTCTGACCCTGATTAGTACCAACCCCTGACCCGGATGACTGACCTCGGTACCTCGTGCACTCTCTCGCAAAGTGCCCCATTTCACCACAATTGGTACACTTGCCTTGCTTTTTCCAACACCTATCCTCCGAATGGCCTACCTTCTGACAAAAGGTACAAGGCTTCCTATTATGAATCCCGGGAGTAGTACCCGGATTCCTCAGTGTGGTTTGCCCCTTAAAATGAGATGATGCTCCCGGGTTACCTCGGTTGTCGAAACGGTGTTGAGGTTGAGATTTAGCATGGCTTCCCGGTTTACTCGTACCCATAACCTCGGTTTTCCTTTTGTGCTCCCCAATATCTTGCTCTATTAAGTAGGCTCGGTCCACCGCATCTTGGAAAGTCACAATCCGTTGAGCAATAAGTTGAGTACGGATGGAGGTCTTCAATCCCCGAATGAATCTCATAGCTTTTTGTTCCTCGGTCCTCACCAAATAGTCGCAATACCGGGCTAATTCTATGAACTTAGCCGAGTATTGTGCTATAGACAACACACCTTGCTCTAGGTTGAGTAGCTCGATCTCCTTTCGGTTTTGATCAACAACCGGAATGAAATGCTCATTGAATTTGCGCACAAACAACTCCCACGCATACACCGTGTGAGTGTCATCCCAACTAGCTTTAACACCCTTCCACCAATGCTCGGCGGCTCCCACAAGCTTGTAAGCCGAGAACCGGACCTTATCCTCATCCGTGCACCCAAATACATCATAAATCTTCTCCATCGACTCAATCCACAACTCAGCTTTCCTTACATCGGGCTCCCCATTGAATTCAACCGGTTTCAACTTCAGAAATTGCTCCAATCCATAGCGGGGTGGTGCTTGCTCTACCCTCGGACCTTGATCATGTATGGCCTTCATGGCCGCCTCAAACATGCCTTGAAACATGGCACGTGCTTCTTCCCTTGTATCATTCTGACTTGCATTACCGGTACTGACTTCACCACTCCTTCTACGAACCATTGTAATCAAGTACCTATATAAAACATCAACCGTTAATCACTCCGCACACTACTACCCACCTAGGTCATACTAATCCACCTAGACTTATACTTAGAGCTAATGCCATAGCTCTGATACCAACTGTCGTGACCCCGGACCCCGCGGGCCCGAGACCGCGATCTGGACGTCGACTTAAAACCAAAACTGTGAAATACCGAAGTTAAAAATTCCATTTGATACCAAAAGGTAGTGATCCAAAGTTTTACAAAACCAAGTTTGATAAAAATCAATTACAACTAACATAAACTTCCACAAGTTTATGCCCAACAAAATACAAGTATACAATTCTTAGTGACGTCATTGTTTGGTACAACTATCCCAAAATGGTTACACATTTACATAATGTAAACCAACCTATAACAACCTTCCCCAAAAGAATGTATCCACACTCGACGTCCTCTTTCTCGTGATCAGCGAGACTAATCCTTAGCACCTGGGGGGGTTAAGGAAAACAAAGATAAAAGAAAAGGGGGTGAGATAAATCTCAATAAGTTACTAATGCAACTACATGACATGCTATGATGCAAGAAGCAATAAGCAATAATAAATATCACATAGCACATAGCATTTATCACATACAGATAGCAGCGGAAATAAACACATAACAAAGGATATAGCCAAGGTTTTCCAAACCGGAACATCCAAATAAAGGATCGCTGCGCAGCTTCAATAATCAACAAATCATCATCTTCATAATAGCATGAAAGCCGAAGAGAAAACCCCGGTACCGGAACCAATAACCATAAAAGTGTCACAAGGGACAAGGACCATGACACAAAGTCATGCCCGGTAGCTAGATACATTCACAGAGGAACACTAACTTGACTTTTCCAAGGCCAATCTGGAAAAGGGTATAGTAAGGGCAAAACAATGGTCAACATTATAATGGACTTGGCTTTGCCATTATAATCTTTCCCATCGCCCGATGCAACAAATATGCCAGCTGGGCTTCCAAATAAATGCTAAGTAATAATAATTTAGCATGAATGAACAACTTAAGGTTCCAAAGTAGGGAACCAATCCAAATAAATTACCACAAAGGTAAACCAATCCAAACAACACATCATGGATGAACCAACATTCCCAAAACGGTACTTAATCAAATTCCAGAACATATTTATTCACAAAAGAATCAAATCCAGTTAATAAGGTATTCCACGATGTTATCTTAAGTAAATTGGAAGAAATAAACTTAAACTATTTAGGCCCTAAGTCCTAAACCAAGCAAAAAGGTCAAATTCCTGGAACAGGGGGCGGGCGGGCGCCTGGGCATAGGCAGGCGCGCGCTTGAATTGACAGAAGGTCAGGCGCTAGAAAAAGTGGGAGTAGGCGGGCGCCTGCGCAAGGGCAGGCGGGAGCCTGGTCTACGGGCTGGGAAGAATTCCCAGCTGGGTTCCTCAAATTTCCTAACCATTTCCTTACAAATTTCATAACACTCAAAATCAATCCTCCCAACAAGATTTCTAAGGTACCCAAACATCATTTAACTAAAAAGGGGATCTTAACAACACCCTTTATCAACCAAATTCAAGAATCAAAACCCACATTCAAGATTTCACTACTTTTAACCAAAAACTCAAATAAATTCCAAACAAATTCAAAACCCAACCAAACTTCAAATATAACACATTAAGCATTATCTAAACATGATATGAACATTTTAGCATCAAAATGGGGGAAAAAGTAACTTACTTGATAAATCTCAAAGTTGACGGAATTCAATTCTTTTTGGTTCTATGCGATCCTATCGACGATCTAAACAAGGTTCATGTTTTAAGAAATGAGAGATTATGAGAGGAAGATGAAGAAAAAGAAGAGAGAAGGAAGAGAAGAAACTTACCATATACAAGGGGAGAGAGAGAGAGTTTCCAGGGAGAGAGAGATGGAGGTGGAGTGTGAGAGTGAAAGAGTAGGGTGAGGGAGGTGAGTAGGGAGAGGATGAAGATGGAAATGTTACACCTAGCCCCCTTCCCCCACTAACTAGCACAATTACTTACACTCCCGACTAATCATTAAGACTCAGCACTTCCACACTACCCCAAATAACTCAAATAAAATGCTAGGCATAATTATTATAACACATAAATTGCACACATAAATATTTAAATAAATAATAATTTAAATAAATAAATAAGCAATTAAATAGTTAATAATTATTTATTACTAATAAAATAGAGCCTATATTTTGGGTCGTGACACTTCATCTTCAATTAGAGGCAATCTTCGGTGTCATGCCTAATGTACTGGTGGTATTTGCAGTATTTGGAGGGATCCAAGTCTTGTTTCACCCTGTGTGGTTTATAGTTGAGCAAAGGAGACAACTTGCCTGCTCGAACTAGACCTTTGAAGAGTTTGGCTAATGGCATACCCAAGACATCATACTCGCGTTCATCCTTCTTTTCACGAACCATCTTGGAGGGTGGTTTAGGTACCGGTACCCCTTGTTGATGAGTAGTCATAGGAGACATCCCAACGGGGAAAGTCTGTGGTGGCCCATACATTTGAGGAGCGTACGGGTATTGAAACTGAGCATAAGGGAGAACTTGTCTGAGGTATTCATAAATGCCACGAATGTCAGACAGATGGCGCCTCTCGATATCTCTTAGGGTCTTATGCATCTCCTTTTGAAAGTGTGTTGCTTTCTCATTGAGAATGGCCTCAAAGTGGATTACTTGTTCATTGAAAGCAGTGTTGGTGTGGAGAGTTGTCTCGAGACCTTGGGTAACAGCTTCATTTGCAACTTTGATGTTCCTTTCAGCAGACATGATGCGGGATTCTACAATAGTTGTGGGGGAATTATGTCTTTGAATTGAGCTTAGATTTATAATTAATGACAAGGCATCGTTATAAAATCATTTTTAGAAAAGAGTTGGTCTCCACATTTTTTTAAAATGCATTTTGGTAAAAAATTTGAAAGTTTGACCGAGCCGAAGTTGCCTACATTCCCCCTTACCATGAGGGAGAGGTCCCACACAATAAGAGGCTCAGGTCACCGTAGTTCGATTCAAGTTAGACTTTTTAAAAAGAGGTGAGAGATGACTATAGGGGTCAAAAAGAGGGAGATGACTCGGTCCTTGGTCAAGCATAGGTGAGGAAAACCTATGGGGGTTGGCTTTGACTTGATCGGGTAGGATTGACTTAGGGTTTGTCCTAAATAGGCCGAGAGGTGGTTCAAGCTAGAACGCGTCGATAATGGTGGGTTGACCTAGATGGGTGAAGGATAGGTCGACCTAAATGAGAAGGGTTGGATTGACCTATATGGTGAATGGATAAAGGTAGCAGGTTGTAGCAGGTTGCGTATGGGATAATTTAAGCGGGACAGACTTGGTTTGACCTAGGTGGGTGAAATGTAGATTAGTTGATCTAGATGGCTGACTTAGGCAGGTTAAAGGATTTACCTAGATGGGTCAAAGGTGAAGGGGTAGTTTTAACCTAAGACGGACAAGTTGACCTAGATGGGTCATGGATGGTGTGCGGACCTAGACGGGTCGAGACAGGTTGACCTAGGTAGGTCAGGACTACGGTGGGTCAAATATGATAGGTAATGACCTAGGTGGGTCAAGATGACGGTTTGACCTAAAGGGGTCAAAGATCAAAGGTAACTGGGTTGACCTAAGGGGTCGAAGGTTGACCCAAGAGATCACAAGCGGATAAGATTGGCCTAAGGGTCCAAAGGTTGACCTAAGAGGTTAAAGGTTGAAAAGGTTGACCTAGGAGGTCAAAGTTTGACTTTAAACGGATAAGATTGACCTAGGGGGTTCAGAGGTTAACCTAGGGGGTCAAAAGTTGACCAAAGAGGTCAAAAGTGATAAAGGTGGACCTAAGAGGCCAAAGGCGGATAGGGTAGGCCTAGGAGGTCAAAGGTAGGCCTAGGAGGTCAAAGGTGATAAGGTTGACCTAGGAGGTCAAAGATAGACCTAAGAGGTCAAATGTAGACCTAAGAGGTCAAAGGCGGATAAGGTTGACCTAGGAGGTCAAAGGTAGACCTAAGGGGTCAAAGGTTGATAAGGTTTACCTAGGAGGTCAAAGGTTGACCTAAGAGGTCAAAGGTTGATAAAGTTGACCTAAGGGGTCAAGGGTACACCTAAGAGGTCAAAGGTGATAAGGTTGACCTAGGAGGTTAAAGGTAGACCTAAGAGGTCAAAGGTCGACCTAGGGGGTTAAAGGTTGATAAGGTTGACCTAGGGGGTCAAAGGTTGACCTAGGAGGTCAAAGGCGGATAAGGTTAACCTAGGAGGTCAAAGGTTGACCTAAGAGGTCAAAGGTTGATAAAGTTGACCTAGGGGGTCAAGGGTACACCTAAGAGGTCAAAGGTGATAAGGTTTTGACCAAAACAGGTCGAGATGAAAGGTAGACCCAAATGGATCACAATGATGGGTAGACCTAGACGGGTCAAACGTAATGGTTAGATAACCTGGCTAGGTTAAGATGACGAGGTTTGAGAGATGGCTCAAGGGATGAGCAATGGACCTCGGAGGGTCCTAGAGGTCTTCTAGATGCAATGCACGTTTTATTTTATAAAAAGTTTTTGCATTTTTTATATCCTAATTGTTTGGTCCAAGGAGTTTCCTAATCTCTATGTGTGGGTTGACACGGGTAGGATAAAAGGTTCCCACCGCTCGCTAAGCGTACACGATGAGTGGAGGAAACAAGTATCTCGAAAAAGGGCGACAGTAGCACCACCAATTTCTGCACATTGAATGCTCCGAGGGTAATAAGGGTTTGTGCAGTGCTGACACGGACTAGTGGTAGTGTGTGGCAAAAAACTAATTCTTTTTATGGAGAAAAAGAGAAGTTTTTGATGTTGGTATGTATGCAATGCAGTGCAAGAGATAAGAAAAGATAAGAATGTACAAGGGAGCATAAGAAAGTTTTGTTTGTCTTTAGTACTAGGGTGAACATAGCGAAAGTATAAAAATACATGTATTGACATGGTAAAAATACAAGGCACAAGTGTCGAAGTAGTATAGTACAAGGAGCATATGAAAGCATAGAAAAATATGAGGTGCATGTGTGAACACGGAAAAATGTGCGGTGCATGCAAGAACATGGCTAAAGTAAGAGGTACATGTAAGAACATGGCAAACATCATGATGTGAACGAAAGTTAGACCCACTAACTTTGAAAAAGTTTCAAAGCAGTTCCCCAGCAGAGTCGCCACTATGAATACGTGTGTTTAAAATTGAGATATTTTGTGCAACATTAAAATATGAGAGTCGCCACGCAGTTTTAATTATAGCCAAAACATTGAGAAAAAGCATGTAAATGGGTTCGGGGGTCAAATTACGGCAAGAGAAGGATATTAAGCGTTATCACTCCTATTGCCCGAATGATCGGTCTTTCTATCATGGTGCGGTGTATGTTGTGTGTAATGTGTTTGAGACCGAA
Source organism: Campanula takesimana (assembly GCA_026119855.1). NCBI lineage: Eukaryota > Viridiplantae > Streptophyta > Magnoliopsida > Asterales > Campanulaceae > Campanula > Campanula takesimana. The sequence goes on from JAOWBW010000841.1 coordinate 77,044, forward strand.
TCTGAAGATTGCCTACGTTCCTCTCAATGTGAGAAGCTCAGGTCAGCGTAGTTCGAGAAGAATTTAGAATAGGCAGAAGAATCGGGATCATGTATAACGATGGGGGAAATTACCTAAAGATTAGGGTTTAGAAGTAGTTCCTAGATCATGTTTGGGTTGATGAACCCTAGATCATCATCGGCTATGAAATAACATGTAATCATGAAGATCGCAACCCTAAATATGGCATAAATAAGGTTTTAATCTAAGAACACGAAGAACACGCGAAGAACATATTATGAACATATGAATAATATGAATAACATATGAATAAATATGCAAGGAACATGAATATTATGGATCTAAACTAAGAACATGGCAAGAACATGAAGAAAAGTTGGAAAACTTACCTATGTTGGCAAGAAATAAACTTGGATCTTCTTGGGATTCTTGGGAGTATTATTGGATGCTTGAAATGCTTAATTGGAGAGAAAATTCGTCACTTAGGGAGCTTAAGATTGATCAAAATTCGGACCCTTGATTATGAGGCAAGAGGGCCTTTATATAGTAAACTGATCAAGGGATCAAACGGCTGAGATTGATTAAGGCAAAAATGGCCGCCTGGCCAAGGTCGAACATGGTCGCATGTCCAAGGATGGATGTGGCCGCGTGGCCATCATTCCTAGCTGACGTGATTTTTAAGCTAGGGTTTGGTCTGAGATAAGGAAACCCTATTTTGGCCATTTTTGGTACCATCTAGAATATTGAGCTATATTTTGGGAATCCGGGACAAGTCTTTGCAAGGTCTCTAATTCCTATAAAGTCCTTGTATATTTGGGAAAGCCCTAATAAACTCATTTTCGGATCGGGTACAAACAAGTCCTGAAAGCAAGTTTAAGCATATCAAAATACCTCTGACATTTTAATGTCAGAACAGTAAGTACATCAACCTGAGAGCAAAGAGTTGAAACAAAAAATGAAAAGATCCACTTACACTTGTTGAAGAAATATGATATGTACATGCACATTTTCCAATATATGTGTAGAACAAAAAATCTTTTGGATGAAGACCAAAAACCATTTTTTATATGAGTAATGGAGATGACAAGGCAGAGTGGTCAAAACTGAAGGTCTTGCTGGACAGTTACACTACCATGAAAACGATCATCAAAACTCAATCAAATGAAGTGCTATGAACATCAAATCTTGTGTGTGCATATATATACATGTTAGTGACACAAAAGATATGGAAAATCACTTATTTAGTCATGACTTGATGAGGTTTTACATGGGAAAAGAGGAACAAGTACAGATTTGGGGTTTTAGATGAAAACACATGAAGACCTTGGAAAACCTTCCAAAATCCAAAAACATGAATAATCAACATGTACAACATAGATAATATATACAATATTTGAAGCATAACAAGTGATAACAACTGAATATCAATAGCATAAACATTCATTTATCAATAATATGGCAAAGAACATCAAAAATTACATCTTTAGTCCACCAATGGAGGTCTAGCCTAACAAGTGGCTTGAAATCTCAACAAACTACATGAATATCTACATTTTACATATATGATATCAGAAGAAAGAAATGTTACCTAGTTTGTGCTTCCTTTGCTTCCAAGAGAAGACTTTTTTTTGTTGCTTTTCTAGAGATGTTGTGCTTGTGTTTGAGAGAGTGTTTGTTGTGAGTTGTTTGCTTGTTTTGTGTGGATGTTTAGGGTGGTGATATGGTGATGATATGGTTGTGTAGTGATGGTGTATGGGATGAAGTTTTAGGGTTAAAATGAGAATTCTTGAGTGGTAGGATGATGGAGAGGAAGTGAGAATGGAGGGTGTGTAGGATGGCTTGTGTGGTGAATGTATGAGTTCTCTTGTGTTCTCCCCTAAAAATGGATGAAGTGAGGAGCTAACAACCCGGGTAGGAATGGCTGGAAACCTCCTCAATGTTGCCTTGAATGACCAAGTGGAAAAGTTGCAAATCTTATCTGCCAGCCCAGCTAAAAGGAGCCGTACAGCTTGCTAGGGGGAGTACTCCCCTCTATGAGCCATACGGTGGCTGTGGGGGGGGGGGGTCCGGGGGAAATCCAAATCTGCCACGTGTCGCGCTCTGATTGGTCCGTTTTTTATCCAATTGGCCAACCACCTTTGACCACTTGTCTGACTTGGGCTGGCTTCCATTACTCCATGACATGAATATATTTGACGTAAATGACCACAATGATGCTTCTAGTTTGGTTCTGCAACATTCCAAGTTTTGCCCGAGCGCACGCACTACGGTGTCCCGGTTGTCGGCGGGCCCAACATGAAAGTTGCTTGAAATAATTATGTGGTCACGTCTGTCTATCTGAAATATGTTTATAAGAAAGGGATGACAATTATATACTCCCTCCTCCCAGCACAAGTGAGACTTCTTTCCCTTTTGGGACGTCCCACTAAAAGTGAGACGGCCCAAAATGGAAATGTGTCAACCCCACTCATTCTCTCTCTTCATTTTCCACCACTCAATTTATTCAACCAACACTACTATTTATCTCACTCATTCTCTCTCTTCATTTTCCACCACTCAATTTATCACCTAACACTACTATTTACTACACTCATTCTTTCTCTTCATTTTCTACCACACATTTACTAGCTTTTCTTAATTAGTGTGCAAACTCCTCCAGTCCTACTTGTGCTGGGACGGAGGGAATATTTTTTAAATGCATATAATGGACGGTAATGAGCAGTTCTAGGGGTGTGGGGCCCGTTTTGGGTCCCGCAGCTCAAAAATTGAAGTACATGTCTGTTTACTCATTTTTTTCATTATGATCATGAATTTGAAGTCCGCTAATCCATTTGATGCACCAATAAGGCTCACGGCACTCCCGCAAAGCCAAATCAAGGGTTCTAGGTGAATTTTAGGGGTTAGACCGTCAAAAGGGTTTGTCGGGGGGTGCGCACTTAGAATTAGCTCATGAAACTTGGGGAAATTTTACTTTAGCGTGTTATTAACATTATGGATGTCCATTTGACATCAAATCTACCTTCAATCTACTTTTGGGACGTCCTTGGATTCATGGAGTGAAAGGTGTCGCTTCCTCCTACCACCAGTGCATCAAGTTTATCCACGATAATCATGTTGTGGTATTAACAAAAATATAGATAAACATGCTAGAAGAAAATGTGGACAAATTGTGCACATATTGAGCAAATAGACCATATCATGCTTGGACTTGGACTTGAGATTTAATCTTTGAGATTAACATAAAATGAACATGGAACACATATATACATGATGGAGATGAAGTTTGAACATTTATAACAAATGAATCATGATTATCACAAAGTTTAAACAAGGTTGCATAGAAAATAAGGGAGATCTAGCCACTAGTTGACTAGATCTCCAACTAACTCATACAAACTCTCACATTTCTCTAATCTATGGTTTACAAGAGAGATACTTACGTAGATTAAGAGGGTGTGGTGTGCTTATTTTGCTTCCAAGGGAAGGCCTTTTTTTGTTTGAGTTTGAGAGTTGGATTGAAAGTGTGTGAAGTTTGCTTGAGTTTTTGTTTGGATTAGAGAGTATTTGTTTGAGGGATTTAAGTGGTGTTTGAGTGGTGGAGATGTTGTGGTGTAGTGGTGGCCTTGTAGTGGGGCTATGAGTGTGTAAGAACACTTGGAGAGAGTTGGAGAGAGTCTTGAAGATGGAATGGATGGAATGAATTTTCCTCTCTTTCTTGGATGAAGAAGGGTGTATATGGAGGAGAGAGGTGGAACAAATGACCATAGGGTGGCCCTACTAGGCCACAGGAGGAGGTTGTAGTGTCTTAGGGAAGCTTAGGCTGATTTGGGAATTTTTAGGAAACCCTCCATGGAAGGTTTTGTACCATTTAGGAATTATGAGAAAATGTGAGAGTTTTTAGGAATAAGAGGAAACATCTTTCCAAGTGTCATCATTTGATTGGCTACTTCAAATTCAAGCTTGCCCATTCTTGCCAACCCATTTGGATAAAATGTGATGGGTGCTTTGACATGTGTGTGGCTGGCCATAATGAGTTTTTTGGGCTCCGGCTCCTGCTCCGATGTGCGCGCACCGGTGTCCCAGTTGTCCGCGGCCCAACACGAAAGTTGCTCGAAATATTATTTTGGTCAAGATGGTGTTTCTAAAATATTTTAACGAGTAAGAAAATAACATAATAATATTGTCAATGCATAAAATGGTTGGTAAAGGACTGTTTTGAAGCTCGGGCATCGGCACGTGGTTTCGGGGGCCGTTTTTCACATAATATGTCCGTTTATTCGGTTTTGATCCCTGATCACAAATTTGGAGTCTTTTTTTCCATTCGATGCATCGATAAGGCGGTCGGTAGTCTTAAACCGCCAAATCTTAGGGTTTTCAGTTAATTATCAGGTTTAGACTAATTTAAGGTACGGTTTAGAGGGTGGGAGACCGGGATGTCTACAGCTACATTTTTGCTGAACAAAGATTTTTGTGTGGAAAGGGTTCCAATGACAAGTCTCCATAAGAAGGTTTTTTTTTTTTTGCTCAAGCTTTACGGCCCAAAATTTGTTCCATAGATTGGGGGTGTGGAGATCAAGCGGCTGGTAATCAGGGAGCTAGTATCTTTATGGTTCAAAAGGGCTATAAAGTAGCTCGTTTTAAGTGAATAGTTTTGTTAGAAATGTGTTCCCAAACCTGAAAGTCTTCCCCATGTTTAGGTAGATGGAGTTCAAGGATTGATTTTGAAAGGATGGGATTGAAAAGAGCTTGAATAAGAACAGAGTTCCTATTGAAATAGTGGGATTGTATAAGGTCATAAATGAGAAGTTACAGGAGGCCTTGGGATAAGTTTAGAGGCATGTTTTTAGGCTTAGTTCCCAGAATCAAATATTAAGAAATCACTATAATTGAGGTTCTATTTCTAATCTGCCAAATTAGACGTTCTTGGATAAGGTATTTACCCCATCTTATACTTCTCCAGCCCATCTAGCCGTATAGTTCAAAATAGATAGGAGAATGAAAGGAACGACGACTTGAAGATACGTGATCTCACAGGCCTAACTCGGCCTGACCGGGCCAGGAGCCCATAATGAACACTCAGCTTGGTTCATCATACTGAGCAAGAAAGGAAGGGTCACGAGGAACTTGATAATTACAAAGGATTCCACATTCTATCCCGTCCACAAAGGATCTCAGCTCGGTCTAACCGAGCTGAGTAGATGAAAACCACGATCGATCTGGAAGGCCCCCTGATTGTCACTCGAGGACTCTCACCGACTTCCAATTCGGAAGTAACCCCACGCTAGCTCGGCTATACCGAGCTATCACTTGGAAAAATTTTGGTCACGATCAGGGAAATTGCAGGCCTGGCCCAATCCACCTCCAAGGCCCACTGGCAACTTCTAGAAGTGTTGCCCTACTACGGACATGGTGACTCATGCATATGGATAAACCCAAATCCCTATACTCTAGGGGCGAATCTATGTGACAAGGCAGCTATTTTGGGGTATAAATAAGGACCTAAACCTCATTTAGGAGGTTAAGCTCTCTACCCCTACTCTCTTCTCTCTTCAGTATTTATTCTCTCAAACATACTAACTGATTCTCACGCCGGAGGGCCTTCACCGGTAAAGCCCTGGCTGAGTTAACGTTTGTTCATCCATTTCAGGCTAACCAAGGCATTCAGATATCCATCCGTGGATCCGGCTACATTGATCACATTTTTTGTCTGATCAATTTGGTTCCATTGCCGGGAATTCGGAGTTTTGTTAGCCTGATTCCTTTCATTCTTCGGGATATTTCCCTCCGGCGTCATCCATGGTTTCAGAAAACCCAAAAGTCATTCCCAGAGTCTTCATTGCTCCCGGAGACGTTGAAACTTATCGGCCAGCTCCATTCCCGCAACCCGAGAACCGCCGCATAACCCGCTCTCAGTCCGCCCTGCTGGGTTAGCTAAACCCAGGATCAGCCGGAATCACCTCCACAGCCACCACCATGATGGCAAATGTCATGAATCCGATTGTGGAGATTCCCCTCACGGAGGACAACCCCGTCCAGGCTGACGGTCGCATTGATCGGAGACCCCCTCCGATAACTTATACGCAGCGGGCGGTGGAAATCCCACACAATGGGGCTGGAAAAAGTGGCGCCAATAATGGATCGGCGATGGAGCAGGCAGCGGCGCTGAACAGGAGATTGACCTTGCTCTTGCAGATTTAAGAAATTTATGATGAGCTGGCAACATTAGGTCCAGAGCACACTGTTAAACTTCCCCCTCTGCCCACAGTACCCTTGACACTGGATCGGCCACCTGTCATGCCGAATACAAGTGGAAACTTACAAAGAGTTATCCCTAGTACCGGGTTCAATGCTGACGGTCATCATGTGGCCGACCAGGAAGAAAGCTCACAACCGAGGGTTCTTATGCAACGAGGAGCCAATATTGTGGGAAATGCTGAAGTTATCAGAGGGCGGTCCGTTAGCCAACCCCCCCCCCCCCCGGGTACCTAACCCATCTCAGTACCAATCCCTCAAAAAGAACGAGGAGGAAAATTCAAAATCAGGAAATAGGGAGGCCCTCGATCCTTTGATCATTGACTTGCAAAGGAGGATGAATGAAATGGAATCGAGCAGGAAGAACACGAAGAGAGTTGCGAACACGATGGCCCCGTTTTCTCGGTGGATAATGGAGAGTCCTCTTCAACCTTACCTGAAGCTCCCCTCGCTGACCAAGTACACTGGCACGGAGGACGCCCGTGACCATGTGCATACTTTTGAAGAAATCATGGCCTTGGTTTCCCATGACGACGATGTCTTGTGTAAGGCAATGGTGAGCACCTTGAACGTTCCAGCCCTAGCCTGGTTCAGAGCTATCCCCCCTGGCAGCATCGACAGCTGGGAGAATCTAAGAAGTAAATTCATCGAAAACTTCTCAACGGCTGGTGAACACAAGAAACGACCAACCGATCTGCAAATGTGAAACAGGGCGAAACAAAAACGATCATGAGCTTTTACCAAAGATTTAGAGATCTGGATGAGCAAATTGAAGGGCTGACTGATGATATGGTGATGGTGTGCTTCACCGTCGGCATGAGAGCGTCCCAACTGAAGTTCGAATTTGAGATAAGGCCTCCAGAAACTAAGGGAGACCTGTATGAACGAGCGTACAGCGTAGCTCAGGACGAGTTAGCCGATGAACGAACTATCAAATAAGGGAAGGGAAAAGCCAAAGAAGAATCAAGTATGACAAACGAGCGCAGCTCCAGGGAACCAAAAGAAAGTGACTCGAGAAGAGGAAAGAATCGAACAAGGAGTACGGAAAGGAAGGAGGTCAATGAGGAGGTCTTCACTCCGCTGAATAGATCACACAAGGAAATTATGAACTTGATTGAAATGTTCCCCCCTCGGCCAATGGTGGGGAACGAGGAAAGAAGAAGAGCTTCAGGCAAATGGTGCACGTTCCATAAGTATTTTGGACATGAGACCGAAAACTGCCTATCATTAAAACGAGCCATTCAACAGATATTAGATCAGGGAGAACTGGATCGTTTCGTGAAGAGAGACAGGAAGCAAGGTCGCGACATCAGAGGTCGCGACACCAAAGAAAACTATGAAGACCTACGGCAACAGGAACGACCACCTCAGAAGAGAATTGGGGTCATTCACGATGAAGCCCTATCAATCACCGCCCTAAAAAACCAAATCTACAGTCTTAAAAAAGTGCCCTTTGTGCTGGCATGGAACAACAAAAGGGAGGAGACGATCTCTTTCTCTCCAAACGAGTTGGCGGCCAGCAAGATTGCCAGAGAACAATCAATCATTTTAGATGGGAGAATTGACAATTGCGAAACGAGCCGATTATTGATAGATACCGGAGCAGCCCGGGATATTTTGTACTACAAATGTTTCAGAGAGATGGATTTGTCCGACAGTATGCTGGTCCCCTATGCTGGCCGGCTAGAAGGTTTTACGAACCATAAGGTGGACGTCAAGGGGACTGTGAGCCTCCTCGTCGAGCTCGGCACCGCCCCTTATAAAATCCAAGAGACGATCACCTTCATGGTCATAGATGTTGCAAGTGATTATCATGCCATTTTGGGAATACCGAGCCAGGTCAAGCTCAAGATCGTTGTTTCGTTACCCCACAAGCGAGTCAAGTTTCTAACCCCGGCTGGAGTAGGCTGTTTGCGGAGCCGAGCCCAAGAATTTTTGGAGTACTTGATGGAAACAAGGAAGATGAAGAGAAAGCTTGAACAAGATTCTATAGAGGTTGTTGAGGTCAAGGCAAAGAAAGTGTCAGAAAAGATACTGGTCGGCGCGATAAGTGAAATCAAACAGATGAAGAGATTGAAAGAGAACTGAGGAGTGTGAAGCGCAGCATGGTCGGTCTCATAAGGAGTGAAGCTCCCACTTTGGCCGGTGAAGACGTGGAAAGGATTACTGACATAATTGTGGACACCCTGCAATTCAGAGAAGGACCCGAGCTCAAGCCAATCGATGAGCTCGAGGAGATTGCAATTAATCCCGAATTCCCAGAGCAATCCGTCAAAATTGGGAAGCAGCTGTCCTCAGAAGAACGAACTGACCTAATCACCCTCCTAAAGGCAAGCTTGGATGTGTTTGCCTGGAAATTCGAAGATATGCGAGGGGTTAAGGAAGAAGTGGCCATGCCCGAGCTCTGTCTTGATCCAAGCGTAAGGCCGATTAAGCAGAAATGGAGAATTTTCTCAACGGATAAGCAGACGGCCATCAGGGAAGAGGTGAGCAAACTACTATGAGCAGGGATCATTAAGGAGGCCTATTACCCCTCGTGGCTGGCCAATGTGGTGATGGTCAAGAAATCCAACGGCAAGTGGAGGATGTGCGTTGATTTCACCAACCTCAATAAAGCTTGCCCCAAGGACTGTTTCCCACTCCCGAGAATAGACAAGCTCGTCGATTCAATAGCCGGTCACAAAATGCTCAGTTTCCTGGATGCCTATTCCGGTTACCACCAGATAAAAATGGCCGAGCCTGATATAGAGAATACTGCTTTCCAAACAAGCGAAGGGACTTATTGCTTCAAAAAAAATGCCATTCGGCCTCAAAACACAGGGGCAACCTATCAGAGAATGGTTAATCAGGTTTTCAAAAGTCAGCTCGGCCAAAACATGGAGGCGTATATCGACGACATGGTCATCAAAACAAGGAATGGGGATCATTGCGTAGATCTGCAAGAAACCTTTGACAATTTGAGAGCCAATGAGATGAAGCTCAATCCGAGCAAATGCGTCTTCGGCGTTACTGCAGGAAAGTTCCTTGGCTTCATGGTGTCTCAGAGAGGCATTGAGGCAAACCCCAAAAAGATATCTGCCCTGCTTGGTATGAGGGAGCCGATCTCAGTCAAGGAGGTCCAAAGGCTGAACGGACGAGTGGCGGCCTTAGGGCGTTTCATAGCCAAGTCGGCGGAAAAATCATTACCATTCTTCAAAGTGTTGCGAGGAGGGAAGGAGTTTCAATGGACCAAGGAGTGTTCCACAGCTTTCCGACAATTAAAAGAGTACCTCAGCCGGCCCCCGTTGCTCAGCAGTCTGATCCCAGGAGAAACTTTGTATGTGTATCTTGCCGCTGCAGATAGGGCGGTTGTAGCCGTGCTAACAAGAAATGACAATGGAGTCAAACCTGTTTTCTATACGAGCAAGGCCCTCAACGATGTGGAGTCTCGATACTTCAACGCTGAAAAGCTAGCCTATGCTCTCGTGGTGGCTGCCCGGAAATTGAGGGCCTACTTCTCAGCTCATCCTATAGTGGTCTACACCAATGCACCCCTTAGGAAAATTTTACACAAACTGGACAGCTCAGGAAGGCTTCTGAATTGGTCGATCGAGCTGACTGAGTTCAAAATTTCTTATCAACTAAGAAAGACCCTCCAGGCGCAGCCTTTGGCCGATTTTGTGGTCGAAACGACATTCTGTAACGAGCATGATTCTTCACTCATCCCGGATCGCCAGATTGAGGACCCAGAGAGCTGGCAGTTGTTCACCGACGGATCGGCCTCCAAGAGCCATAGCGGGGCCGGGGTATTGTTAATCAAGCCGGGAAACGGTCTCATTGTTGAGAAGGCCTTGAGATTCAAAATTCCAGCCTCTAATAATCAAGCTGAATATGAAGCACTCATAGCAGGGATTGACTTGGCCAAGCAAATGGGGATAAAAAGCCTGAAGGCTCACACAGACTCTCATCTCGTTGTTATCAGTTGAAAGGAGAGTATGGGGATATCAATCCTGTGTTATCCAGATATAGAGACCTCATTGGAAAGTTAGTAGAGGAATTCAAGTCCTGGCAGATTGCGCAGATCGGTAGGAAGGAAAACACCCGAGCCGACCTATTATCCAAGTTGGCAACAATAGAAATGGGAGAAGAGGATCAGTTAAAGTAGGTTGAGTTTTTGGAGCAGCCCGCCATTGACCGAGTTCAAATCATGGAATTGGGAGAAGCCCCCTCGGTTGAAGACCCTACCAACTGGATCGATGACATTAAGAACTATATCGAGAAAGAGGAGATACCGCAGGATACCGAGAAAGCAAAGGCGGTCAAAAAGAAGGCCCCTTATTTCGTGATCTTGGAAGGAGAGTTGTACAGAAGGTCGTTCGTTAAGCCCCTCTTGAGGTGCGTACCCCCAGAACAAACCCAGAGCTTGTTGGAAGAAGTGCACGAGGGGATTTGTGGAGGCCATCCCAGTGCGAGGACATTGGCGGAAAAAGTCATCACCATGGGTTACTACTGGTCGGCTTTGAGAAGGGAGGCAGTGGAATATGTCAAGAGACGCGACAAGTGCCAAAGATATGCCGACATCCCTAGACTGCCAGCCACCGAGCAGACCCCGGTCGTGGCATATTGGCCATTTCACATGTGGGGGATCGACTTGATTGGGCCTTTCCCACTGGCCCGTGGTAAGCTCAAATATGCAGTAGTGGATGTTGATTATTTTACCAAATGGATAGAGGACAAAGCCCTGGCTGAGATAACCAAGGAAAACGTGTTGAATTTTGTACACGACCAAATCTGGTGCCGGTTCGGGGTGCCCAAGCACATGGTCTCTGATCGAGGACTTTAATTCTCGGATGCCTTCACAGCAGAGTGTGCCTGGCTAGGAGTTATGTACACCAGGTCGGCGGTTTCTCATCCTCAAGGTAACGGCCAAGCTGAGGCGGCCAACAAATTGGTGATTCACGCATTGCATAGAAACCTAACGGGGAGAGCAGGAAGATGGGTAGATGAGATCCCATTGGCTCTTTAGGCCATCCGGACAATGACTAGAGGCCCCACGGGAGAATCCCCCTTTGCGCTGACTTATGGCTCAGAGGCCATGGCTCCAGCCGAGCTAGCAATACCAACGGCTCGGGTAGCCTTCTTTGATGAAGCGAAAAATGAGGAGAGGAGAAGGATCGATCTGGATTTGATTGACGAAAAGCGACTGGAGGCCCACTTGAGATCCGTGAATTACAAGCAAAAAACGAAGAGGTACCACGATAGAAGGGTGAGAAAACAGCTTTTTCAGGTAGGGGACTGGGTCCTTAGAAAGATCGAGGACACGAGCCAGAAAGCCCATCAAAACAAGCTATCCCCAAACTGGGAAGGCCCCTTCATTGTGACCAGGGTTGTGCGGGACGGAACTTACATGCTAAGAACCCCTGAGGGGAAAGACCTTAAAAACCCATGGCATTCCAACAGCCTACGCAGATATTATCATTAAAGTTTCCTCGTTTTTGTGTTATGATTTCCAAGGATAGCCCTTTTCGGGCACTTGATCCCTATTATGCTGGTGTAACTCCTTGTAACAGCTCGATTGTATAATGAAATCGGTCAAGACAGGAGTTCGTTTATATTAATGTAAATTTGCTAAAGCTTCATTACCTTGAACTCGTCTTGAACGAGCAAATCTTTCACTCGTCTTGAACGAGCTAAGCCTTGTCTTGAACAAGCAACCTTACACTCGTCTTGAACGAGCTAAGCCTTGTCTTGAATAAGCAATCTTGAACTCGTCTTGAACGAGCTAAGCCTTGTCTTGAACAAGCAACCTTGCACTCGTCTTAAACGAGCTAATCCTTGTCTTGAACAAGCAACCTTGCACTCGTCTTGAACGAGCTAAGCCTTGTCTTGAACAAGAAATCTTGAACTCGTCTTGAATGAGCTAAGCCTTGTCTTGAACAAGAAACCTTGCACTCGTCTTGAATGAGCTAAGCCTTATCTTGAACAAGCAATCTTGAACTCGCCTTGAACGAGCTAAGCCTTGAACAAGCAACCTTGCACTTGTCTTGAACGAGCTAAGCCTTGTCTTGAACAAGCAATCTTGAACTCGCCTTGAATGAGCTAAGCCTTGTCTTAAACAAGCAACCTTGCACTCGTCTTGAACGAGCTAAGCCTTGTCTTGAACAAGCAATCTTGCACTCGTCTTGAACGAGCTAAGCCTCGTCTTGAACAAGCAACCTTGCACTCGTCTTGAACGAGCTAAGCCTTGTCTTGAATAGGCAAACCTTGCACTCGTCTTGAACAAGCTAAGCCCTGTCTTGAACGAGTTAATATAACCTATCAACGGTTGAATGAAAAATACACATTTCAAAATAACTACGATTATAAAAGATCATATTGATTGTGAGGTCAAAAGCCAACCTCGAGGGGCGTACATAATAAAAAAAATTACAAGGGGGGAGATTCATCTTGGGCTACCTCGCCCTCGTTCACAGTCCCTTCACTCCCTCCAGTTCCCTCCACCACCTTATTAGCCTCAGCCCGTTCACGTTCCGCGGCACGGCGAGCTAAGACCACGTCCACATTGACAGCCAAAAGCTCGGGCCTATCCCAGACCTCCAACTTATCTTCCTCATCCTCACCATCGAGCTGCCCTAATTCTTCTTCGTTGAAAGGGATCATGGCATGGGCAGCCCAAGCTTGTAGATTTAATTGGGGAAGCTCGAGGAGATCGGCTATGATTTCAGGGTCCTTGGGAAGGTATCCATGACCATAAGCATTCCTAACGCCGTGCCTATGACCGGTCTCAAAATAAGGCACGGCCTTTTCTAGCACTTTGGTAGCAAAAGCCTCGGTCTGCACATACCGATCAATAATGGCCTGCTCGTCTTGAGAAGTCTGTTGGGTCACCTCAGCTTCAGCTCTGAGCCTCTCGTTATCTTCTTCTGACAAACGGAGGCGCTCAAGGACCTCCGTATTGCAACCCACCGCCATCCTGACCTGATCCTTAAGGTCATTGATCCTAGAGCGACCTGTCACCACCTCCATCTGAGCCATCTCTATCTCTTTATCCTTTACGGATAGGATCCACTCTAGCTCAGCAAGCCTCATTTTTAAAGAGACGACCTCATTAACACGAGCAGCAAGCTCCCTTTCCTTGGCCACTAGCGCCTCCGCCTTTTCCCTAGCTCAGGATTCAAGTTCCTCGCCATTTCGAGAGAGGTGGAGACCAAGAGTAGCCATCTGAAAAAAGTTTATTTAGATAAATTTAAATTAAAAGAAACAAAACGAACCAAGTAAAAGTCCATACCTCACTGAGTAGCAAGCCGAGGCGACCACCACAGAGAGAAGAGGATGATTTCTCTTTCATGAGATCCTCCAGATGATCATAATCGGCCGCTCGACGGATCACGGCCTGCCAAATCTAACCTTGTACCCTTTACGGGCATGAAGGTTCAAACCTCTGAACAAGGTCACATTTTCGAGCCGATCAGCGAGCTCGTCAACCTCCTCACTACTCTTGACTCCATCTATATCAGCACGGATAACTTGAGCCCGAGGAGCCGACCTCTACAAAAGAGGAACTTGTTCAGTGATGTCCTCAGAGCGCCCTCTCTTCTTCGGAGCATCAGAGATCGGCCGAGCTGGCTCCTCTTTCTCCATGGAAGGGGATGGCATTGTGGCGGAGGCACCAGATCTCTTCTCAGTTGGAGCTTTAGAACCCCCAACATTCCTCTCTTTCTCACCATCGGTGGAAATTAGAGGGATAGAGGAAGGGGCCTTCTTCGCGAGTTCGGACTGACGGACCCGAGTCTGCGCTTTGGCAACCGATAACGAATTCGATTGGTTCAAACTCTTGAGTTACCGAAAAGAAGGAAGCTTCTTCTTAGATGCAACGGTAGCTAGGTACTGCTCTCCATGGGAACTCATCGCTGTGACAAAAACGAGCACAATTAAGACACGAACACGAGAAAGAACGATGAAATAAAAACGAAACAGATAATCACCCCCCCCCCCAAAATGCTCAAAGGAACGACAAGGCACTTCCGTGCTTGAGCAAGCAAGGCAATCTGATTCGAACGAGCAGTCCTCATGAACCACCCAATCTGGGAAACACCGGTCGGGATCTATTGTCACCAACGGCTCAACCCCTTCTGAAACAAATCCATGAATGCCAGCACGAGTAAAGTAGCGCGGGCTATTTTCCAACTTGTCCCAATTCACCACCCACTCCCTATCCTTTTTTGGAGCGACAAGCTTTTTCAATAATTTCTCCAGGTCGTCTGACCACTCAGTTTCCCACTGACCAGATAATTGAGAAAGCTCACCTCGGGAGAAGGGGAACTCCTAACTCTTTCGGCTCTCTACGAGGACGATGTGGTTGGTGAAAGTGTTTATTTTGCTGGGGAAAGACCGAAGAAGGTGAGGAGTGTTGGGATTAGCACCTACACTGAGGGTATGATACGGGGGTTTACCAAACCTGTTCTTGGTATGGGATATCCTAAATAATCTCTTGAATACATGTACAGTGGGCTCATAACTGAGATGACGACAAACGACCAAAAAACTCTTCACCGTCCTCACTGTATTGGCCACTAACTGAAGGGTAACGGCACGAGTGTCCTCCAAAAATTGACTAACAAAAGGGTCTAAGGGAAGGCGAAGGCCGAGCTCGAACTGGCCAATGTAGAAAGCCACCCTTTCCTTATTTTGCATCAGATCAGCTACTGAAACACTACCCTGAGGAACGTAATAAATACGGTAATCGTCACTGCTTATATTGTACTTATCATACATGTTATCTACAAGTTGTGCTTGAGAAGGAGTTGGAGGTGGGAGAACCAAGCCTTGACCCTCAAACGCGCTCTCAAATCCTAAGCTCCGAGCACTAACTGGCTTTGCAACGCGGAGCAGTTCCCTCTTTAAGTACTGAAAATCATAAGTATCGTCATCTTCCCCAACGATCTCAGTTCCCTCACTTTCCCGAGAGTCTAGAGGAGCTTCAAGAATTTCTAGTCTAGAAGATGTTGCGTCTTCCTGGTACCGAACTGACAAAGGTTCCACGTCGTATACCAAGTCGTCCCCAGACAAACGATCACTTCCTTCATGTTGAACGTTGAGCTCCAAGTCATCCCCAGACAGATAACTGTTTTGGGAGTCCGAAGCCTCATCAATACGGGCCATATCTGCAAGAAGAGCATGGGGGCCAGACCCCAGGTTAGAAACCGAGCTAGAGCTCGTTGGAAGTCCGGACTCGCCACCTATTCGAGCCCCGGACTCTATACAAGTAAGGCGAGGTTTTCTCCCAACGACGTAACAATTGATTATATGGTTGATCAAATCATTGTAGTACTCGAAGGGAGTGGCACTGGGATGCTCGGTGCGCATCCAATCCTCGCTACCGACATAGGGCCACCTCAAACTACCATCAAGTCCGTAATCATTCAAAATCTCCTTGATCTCTCCCAAGTTCAACTTTCTCCAAAACGAAGAGTTTCTAACCAAAGTTTAGGAACTCCGGCGTCATTTTTGGAGAAGGCATGATGAACACTCAAAGTATACCCACCGTTCGCCGGAAACTTCTAAGTTCTCGCCAAAAAATTCAAAGTTCTCGCCGGCAAATTCAAGTTCCACCGGAAAATTCAAGTTTTCGATGGAAAATTCAAGTTCTCACCGGAAGATACCTGTACTCGAGGTCTTGAGCGGAAAACGAAAAAGAATCGAATTGTCGTCGGAGTTGGTTTCGTCGTCGGAGTTGGAAGAGAAGTTCACTGGAAGTTATTGAAGACGAGAGAGAAGAAAGGAGGAGAAATAAGGGTTTTATAACCCCTCTTAACTTCAAAAAGTTCGCGGGTTGACCCAAACTGGCCCGCCATCCATCGCCTAAATTGGGTCGCATTAAATGCTCCGTACCTTCCCTAGGCGCGTGGCTGCACACCTACGATAGTTAGGGTGACGAGGCGTCTGAAACCTGGGGAACTGGAACCGTCCCATCACTCCATCACCTCCTCGATGCGTTACAGCTGCGCCACACCTTCATCGCACCAGATGCCACGTGTCCCCTAAACCCCTCGTCTTTATCTGATATAGCAAGGATACTACTAAGAACACCTAAATCTATGATCCCCACTTTTGCTACGCTCAACTCGGGATCATGGGGGCCATTGAAAAGAATAAAGACTTAAAGATACAGGATATCACAGGCCTAACTCGGCCTGACCGGGCTGGGGGCCCATAATGAACACTCAGTTCGGTTCATCATACTGAGCAAGAAAGGAAGGGTCGCGATGAACTTGATAATTACAAAGGATTCCACATTATATCCCGTCCACAAAGGATCTCAGCTCGATCTAACAGAGCTGAGTATATGAAAACCACGATCGATCTGGAAGGGCCCCTGATTGTCACTCGAGGACTCTCACTGACTTCCAATTCAGAAGTAACCCCGCGCTAGCTCGGCTATACCGAGCTAGCACTTGGAACAATTCCGGTCACGATCAGGGAAATTGCAGGCCTGGCCCAATCCACCTCCAAGGCCCACTGGCAACTTCTAGAAGTGTTGCCCTAGTACGGACATGGTGACTCATTCATATGGATAAACCCAAATCCCTATACTCTAGGGGCGAATCTAGGTGACAAGGCAGCTATTTTGGGGTATAAATAAGGACCTCAACCTCATTTGGGAGGTTAAGCTCTCTACCCCTACTCTCTTCTCTCTTCAGTCTTTATTCTCTCAAACAGACTAACTGATTCTCACGCCGGAGGGCCTTCGCCGGTGAAGCCCTGGCTGAGTTAACGTTTGTTCATCCATTTCAGGCTAACCAAGGCATTCAGATATCCATCCGTGGATCCGGCTACATTGATCACATTTTTTGTCTGATCAGAGAAAATGAGAGGAAGGATGATATCGGCTTTTGAGTGAGGAATTAATAAGAGAGGGGGGGTTTGCAAGAATTCTCCAACCTTTTTTAGACAAACAGGCTTGATTAAAAGCTCTCAGATCCCTTAGACTTCGACCACCCAAAGTTTAGGAAGGCAGAGTTTAACCCAAGAGACCCAATGGATACCTCAATCTTTTTCCAATCCCAACCAACGAAATTTGTTGAAGATGCGATGAAGTTCTTTTATGGCATAGGTAGGAAATTTAAAACAATACATGGCATACCCAGGGATAGCAGCTAGCATATGTTTGATAAGGGTAAGAATTTAGGTTGGCAGCTTTGAAGTTTTTGTCATACCCTATCAATTATGTCTAGGAAAATTTGTTTTTCAGGTCCATAGAACATTTTCCTTAAGCCCAGATAGAGACTGGGTTCTTAATTCATTTGAGCTGGATGGAGAAAAGTAGATGTCGCTTTTATTGAAATTTATTTTTCTCCTGCTTGATTGCTAAAGGAATTAAGGATCCATTGATAAACCAACAAGAAGAAAGGTCAAGCTCAAAAGCAAGAAGACGGTCGTCTGCAAAAAGTAGCTGGTCTATAGGGGCAGCAGATCTACCTAATTTGATTCCTCGAACAAATTTTGGATTTGTTAAGATGGGTTAAGGAGGTTGCAGAGCTTCAGCACACAAGATGAATAAGTAGAGGGATATGGGGTATACTTGACAAAGACCTCTGGAGGGGTTGAAGAATGGGGAAGGGATACCTTTAACTAGAATAGAGTAGAAGACAGAGATGATACAAGTTTGACTCAGTCTTGTCTACAAACTACTGAAATTCATTATTTCCAGCACTCTAAAAATGAAGTCTCGGTTGAGTCTATCGTGAGCTTTGCTAATGTCAAGCTTTGCAAAACAGAGGGGTTTACTTTTTGAGTTTTTAACCATGTTAAAAATTTCATAGCCAGTAATAAGAGCATTTTTTTTTACATTTGAATGACGATCGTTAGGTTTTTCCTCCATTTTGTCATTGTCCATCCAAAAATGCCGCACATCACCATTAAGTGTGAACATTAAGAGTGAAATTGTCAAAATTAATATTTTGCTAGTCACATTGCAACTCTTGTGAAATTTAAGGGCGCCAATATGCTATTTACCAATTCTTTAGAAGCGTTTTGTTTTTGGAGAGTGAACTTATAAATAGGGATGGCAATTTCGCCGAACCCGACCCGTTTCCAAGACAATCCAACCCGGGCGGGGTGGGTTTGATAACAACTTTCCAAAACCCGGCGGATACGGGTCCGGGTTCGGTAGCTTTACAACACTAGTACAGATTGATACTTAGGAAACACCCCTTAGATAGCGCTTCCTTACATAGCGCATACCCCATTTTGAATTTAATAATTAAGCCGAAAAAAATAAAATTAAATTAAAAAAATGCTATAATAGCGCATAAAAAGTAAAACGCTATGTGTGAATATAACTTATGCAGCGTATGCAATAAGCGCTATCTTACTATAAGCTTCCTAAGCTGTATAGTTTTTATTTTATTTTTTTGGTTTGAACAAGGGTATTAGCGTTGGGAAGGGATATTCATGCCTTCCCTCCCCGCTCCCTCCCCACTCCAGCCAAACTGACGACATCGCCATCATCTCTCTCTCTAAAACCTAAATACTCAAATCAACCATAACTATCAATTCCCACCATACCCAACCATTAATCCAGCCACTACCACCAATTACGACCGCCCTCACCATTAGCTCCAGCATCATTTGTCATGGTCCCAATCCAAGACAAAATTGCAGAAATGAATTAAAGGAAACAAAGCAATATTTTGGGACGATTTTCGGATTAATCAAACTGAAATGCAATTACAGAAAAGGAAAGTACAAGAACGAAGATTACAGAAAGGAATTGAACTGATAATTGAAGAACAAGAAATGAAGAACAGAAAACAAAATAAAGACGATAATAAGAAAATGCACAAATCCTCGACGAACTCCTTCCCACGCAAAACCTCCCTCTTATAGCCTACCCATGTGCAAGTTGTTACGAGCCCTTCCACAACCTTCCCGCTATCACGTGCGATGCACTCGTCACAATGAGAAAAGTCAACTAGGACCTCCATTAATCCAAGCAAATGACTAAGGTACCCTTCTCCCAACAGTCACCAACTTCCTCTGTAAGCCTCCTGAATGTCGACCGTGACAATACCCACCCCCATAAAAACTTCCTTGTCCTCAAGGCAGAAATTGAGGAAATTGGGCATCAATTACTGCACCCTCCTCCCACGTTGAATCTTCAAGTAGCAGATCATCAACTTCAAATGCATCTCTATCCTCAAGCCACTCTTCTTCCAACTAAACACCAAGACCTTCAATACAATGGAATTTGCATGCATCACAACTAATACCTCATCAAAGGAAGATTGCAGCAGTAAATACTTCTTTTGTACCAAGATCAACCAAATGACTCTGAAATTTTTCCTGCAATCTGGCCTCTTTCTTTCTCAAAGATAATGTAACATTCCAGCTATACTTGTAGTGTGCAAAAACTCTTCTACTATCACTTTTCCAGATAAAACGAGAAACAATACAGTATAACATCTGAATGGAGTAGCAAAACAGTTGCAATGGACTTTTTGATTCCCACCTCACAGCACCATGAAAAAAATGTAATCTGCTTTGGCCTTACTCTATTGAGGCGGGCATAAGAATTAAATTTCTTCTTTAGTACGTTGCCACCAACAGCTGCAATAATCGCTTCACTATGTGCACATTTTGCCTCTTTCGGGAAATTAAGGTCACAAACCTCATAGCTATTTTCACCATAAGCTTCTCTTAGATGTTTCAGTTGCTCCAGATTAATAAGTTGTCCAAGATCTTCCTTGCGTTCATGCAGTTCTTCAGCAGGAGTATATCCTTGCAATCGAAATATATGCAATAATCTGATGTTTCTTGAGCTAATAGGACGGAGGCTGAAAGTAGAAATGGCATTTCCAAGACAATTAGCACCATTTGAACTGTCATCAACCACTGCCTTACTAGATTTCAAAACAGAAGCAAGTGCAACTTTAAGTTCTCTTATGAATACCCCATCACCATTGGTGCCACACTCAATTATAATGTTACTTTGATCTGCTGCACAATGCTTTGTGTCATCAAAATTGTTCAGTACATAAATTAATATCTTCTTCCTTCGAGGGTGAACTGAATTGACATTTTCCCTCCACTACTACCCACGCCATGCATTTCATAAAGTCCTCCATTATCAAGCTCCAGCTGGAAAATTATCTCCACAATCTTTTCTCCCGTCTTTTCTACAAAAAAACGGAAAGCCTTCATGAAACCCTGATGGATAATCTGCATCAAGTAGAACTCTTTGCCATAGAAATTTGTAATTAGAATAGCTTCTGTAATGCCAACGTAATATGCAACTATTGAAGTAGCTGCATATTCTACGATGTGGCAATCACTAGATGGCTTTAGCAACCGACCCCTTGCATATGACTTTATAATCCTTGCTGGCACTTTCACAGAACCAAAGCTTTCATCAACGAGCTGAATCGAGATCCTTTGTCCTACCCCAGTTATGACGGACACCCATTGATCTTCAATCTCACTACCAGTCTTCTCCTTTATCTTCATTCTTATTGCCATTACAGCCTTCACCTCCACCCTTCTATTACCATCTTTTGACGAAAACAAACCTCCCTTAAGAGTGGTCCCTGCCACATTGATCTTTGTAAGCTTATCACTTATGAGCTTTACCTTGGCATAAAGAATGATATCTTGCAAATCAAAAAAAGTCTTATAACTTGAGGAATCCCAATCGTAGCAACCTCTGCAGCATTGTGAGTAACTTTACTTTTTGGGGTAGTTTTGGTGAGGAACAAAATGGCTGCCATAACTCTATGCCATCTAGTTACAACAATCACAGTAACAACCAGTGGCAGCCCTTGCTTTGCAAAACCTCCAAAATATTCCAATTCCTCATTTGTTCCTGGCCCTTCCTCAATCATTTCATTTCCATAACCCTGGATTAAATTCCTTGGTGTATATGTCAAAAAACCCTGCCCTTCCTCGATGGAAAATGTGATGTCCCTTCCAATTAAAATAATCATTACACCCCTTGCAGTCTCAATCCCAAAAGACAGCAGGTTCACGTCCAAAAATGGATTATCTCACACCAAGATATACATATTGCTAGTGTAGTACTTGTTTACAATACCAATGAAGAAATCGGCCCATAAACCAGCAGAAACACATAAGAACCATTTGTTATGAAATGGGAATAAGGCCATCAGTAAACAAGCAAGGATATTCACAGAACTAATACAGAAAAGATAAATCTGAACAAAGGAGATTAAAGATAAACCTTTAGCACTAAAACCAGCTCCATCACTAACCAGTCCATAAGATAAAATTGTCATTAATTCAACACCACTACCCAATCTATAATAGCAAATAAGCTTCATATTCTTCCGACGTCCTCCTGGATCCCACAACTCACATGTTGATAGTGAACCAATTTTTATGGTTTCATCTTGAACACAAAATATATGAGTATCCTCTTTCATTTCACCTACTACTCCCAGCATACCCTCCATGATTTTTGTATTAGACTCTCTAAATTCAAATATCATGTCAAGAATTTGATTAAAACGAACTGTTACTTCACTATCACATTCAATATCTCCAACAAAAATAATTTCACTGAGACTTGGAAGTTTAAAGCCTGATTGAGAATTACCTGATTCAAGCATTTTCTCCCTTGTCTTTGCTAGGCATTCAATCAAACAGTTGGTATGCCATACTGTAGTTAATTTTCCCTTTGCAATTCGATTATTCCATGCACTTTCTGAGATTACTGAAGGAGATTCCACATTACTTTTATCCGTATTTTCCCCCTTCCGACCATCAACTTGATTGTTATATCATTAGGGTAATTATCAGCATAATCATCATGATAAGCAATTACCTCATTTTCCTTCCGTGATTGAGCCTTTTGAGATGCATACTCCATTATCATCCCCTTCAATTCTTTTATGGAGTTTTCCAGATGATCAAATCATTCGTCATGTCTGTGTGCAGCTTGGTAACAATGCTATCCAGCTTACTATCAATGATATTTATCTTCAGATCATTCTTCTTCAATTTTCCAAATAATACCTCGATTCGCTTCTCATTTGCTTCCACCCTTCGATCTACCTCCTTCAAATGAGTACCATCGGCCATGGTCGCTGAAATTCCGTAGAACTACAGCTCTGATACCACGGTCCCAATCCAAGACAAAATTGCATAAATGAATTAAAGGAAACAAAGCAATATTTTTGGGACGATTTTCGGATTAATCAAACTGAAATGCAATTACAGAAAAAGTAAAGTACAAGAACGAAGATTACAGAAAGGAATTGAACTGATAATTGAAGAACAAGAAATGAAGAACAGAAAACGAAATAAATACGATAATAAGAAAATGCACAAATCCTCGGCGAACTCCTTCCCACGCAAAACCTCCCTCTTATAGCCTACCCATGTCCAAGTTTTTACGAGCCCTTCCACAACCTTCCCGCTATATCACGTGCGATGCACTCGTCACAATGAGAAAAGTCAACTAGGACCTCCATTAATCCAAGCAAATGACTAAGGTACCCTTCTCCCAACAGTCACCAACTTCCTCTGTAAGCCTCCTGAATGTCGACCGTGACATCATCCAATCCCTCACCACCGTCTGAGTTCGCACACCAGAACCTACTTTCGGCCGACCACCCTCACCATTATGTAAGAAAACTCTTGATAAATCTTTTTATGATCAGGTATAAGGAGCCCGGCCGGGTTAGGTGCAAAGTTCTTGTGCCAATCGATCCCATTAAGCCACTGAGCATGCGGAAGATTTCAATAGCCAAGTGAGTGTCGAA
Organism: Campanula takesimana; assembly: GCA_026119855.1. Classification (NCBI taxonomy): domain Eukaryota; kingdom Viridiplantae; phylum Streptophyta; class Magnoliopsida; order Asterales; family Campanulaceae; genus Campanula; species Campanula takesimana. Next base: position 100,053 of record JAOWBW010000841.1, read on the forward strand.
TTTGACTTTATAATTCAGTAGTTAAGTTTCTTCACTCTATTGATTAAAAATTTCCGATTTAGGGTTTAATTTTGCAAAATTGATTTGGGGGAAATTGATTTAGGGTTTGATTTGGGGAAAATTGATTTAGGGTTTGAATTCCTTTGTAAACAATTGTGTTTGGTAAAGCCTACCTCATACCTCAGTTTGAGAGTGCTAGGTTCGAGGTGAGATTTTTTAGTCACGGTCTTTCCATTTGTTGGAGTTGATTACTAATTTTACCGTGGCGGTCAGAATGTGTGTTACTATCTCAGTTTCATTTCTTATTCCAAATAATAGTTTAAGCCTAGTATTTCATGCAGTTGTTGAATCTGAAAACCAAGATTTAGAGTTAGATCTTTCAAGTTTGGGAGCTGTGAATACCATGTTTGCAGTTATTTTTAGGTACTTCTCAGTCTGTGATTTTTATTTTCCTCTATTTTTGGCCTAAAACTCATACATTCATTTCCTGCTTATGCCCGTGAAGTTGAGCTGTTCTCTGTTTGTTCATTTTGTGTCTCGTGAACAGTAAACTTGGAGTACCAATAAGAACAACCACTCTTTCTGCCTCTGTATTGGAGGAGGCTTTAAATGGCATGGTAACTATTCGTCCGCTTTCTCTAGGACAGCCCGTTTTCTGAAAGGTTGGAACTCTCACCAATGCTTCAAAATTTATTTACTTTATGATTTGTTTGATACGTATCTTTTCCATTTCTTAACAGGTTGAAAAGCAGTGTGCTCACTTACACTTCTATTCTGTTACAATAACAGAGAAGGAAGCGCATGAGGGATTAGTTTGCCGAGTACAATCGGCAGACAAGAGCAAGTTCAAGGTTTGTAAACCTCTAGTGCATCTAAGCTTCTTATATACTCCCTCCGTCCCATAACAAACTTCCTTTTTTGCCATTTTAGGTGTCCCATTGGAATATATCTCAAAAACGAATCTGAGAAAGGGGTTGTTCATTCCGACATGTGGTCACTTGATCCTAGGAATTGGGAGTGGAACAAGGTCTGTAAGCTTCTCTCTGGTATCCTTAATGATTCAAAAGTAGGGATACAATAATTTTTTTCCTTTCAGAATTACACTCTTTTGGGATAGATCATGTTTCTGTTTTACACATGCTGCGTATTTTTATCGTACTTCGACAGGAGTTCATGTGATAAAAAGTTCATTTTCATATTAAAACGTGTTTATGCACTTTGTTGGTTTTATTTATACATGTCTAGTAGCACTCTGCTTATTTGTTTTCAACAAAAAATGTTAAGAGTTGCACACAATTTTGTTCTCCTAATTTTGTAAGAATACATCTCATGCCCAGTTTCTTTTATAATTCACCTTAAGTAGACAAACTTTCTATTTTACATATGCTGCATAGTTTTATATGAACATTGAAAATTCTTAAAACCCACACTTTTCTAGGAAAGATTACCTATTTGTTGCTCTAATAGTCTGGATGTCGCATAATTTGCATAAAGTCTCTCTGAGAAAAAAAGATGGTCTAATATGCATTATGTGCAGTAACAGACAACTTGCAACCTCTTCAGCTAATACCTTCTCTGTCACATCACTATTAGAGCAACTTACATACATTGTGCCTTTAGCATTTCTTATGTTATCCAATTTTTTCTTCTACTTTCTTGAATACAAGAACCCTATCTTCTAATCCATATAGTATAAAATTATGTGAAATGTGACTGACTTATCTTTTGGTAATTGCTCATGGTAATAGATAAAGAAAAGCGGAATGCCTCCTGGGCCTCGTGCTGGGTTTTCAATGTGTATCCATAAAAAGCGTGCCTTGCTATTTGGGGGTATAGTGGACATAGAAGCAGAAGGTCAGTTTTCTTGTTCGATCTCTATTTTGCATCTCTTTGAATATCTTTCCCCATAAAACTCGCTCCATGGAAGCCTGGATATTCATCCTAGGTTTTTGCTCTGGTCTATACTTTCCGCAGCAATGAAATTTTATGAGGTTGAGGCCGTTAAACTTTGATACCATTGTATTTTGTGGAAGGATAGTTTGTACTGAAGCTGAATATCCTGATATCGAGCTTAAAGTGTCCACTTTTTGATGCCGGTGTTTTTTATGGTAAGATCTTGAAGGCATGTAAATATATTCTGGAGCATCAGTCTCGATTTCACTGGGTCATATAACTAGTAAACTAGCAATGTTAGGGAAGAGTTTATCATAGGCCAATCCTGCTCTAAGATTTTTCTTCTTCTCATTGATTCTTAGGTGACTTTTTGAGCATGAGTTGATGTTGTGATGTGATATTTCAGCTATTTCAATTGTTTTTTTTTTCCTAAACTGACTTATCATTTGGTTGAGGCATAAAAGGTTTGGGCACATGTTTTCTGGAGTTTGAGTTGTTTCCTTACAAATTAGATTGACCATGTTATGTTGTTCCTTGTGAGATTACATGCTCAGTGTGGACCGTGTGGTCAAGTCTGTAACACCCGACTTTTCCCCCTTTATTTATTTTATTTTGGACTCTTTTAATTATTAATTAGGACAAGTTAATTAATGGAAGTATTAGGCTTTAGTTATTGGGTCAAGGTAGAAAAGCCCAAGTCTTTATTATAATTGGAAAAGGAATCCTTTCAAGGTTAGGAGTTGAAAACCCTACCTTATTTATATAAACCGCTCTAGTTACCCTAGCCTCTCTATTGTTAATTAAGAAAAGAAAAATAACACAGAGAAAAGAGAGAGGGTGGCAGTGGCACTGTGAAGCTGGGAAAGAGAGAGAGAGAGAAAGAGAGAGAGAGAGAGAGAGAGAGAGAGAAAGAGAAGGGAAAAGGAAAGGGTGAAACATCCATCAAGAAGGTAAACCCCATCTCCTTAAGCTTTTCTTTATCCCATGGATTGATTATTAGAAAACAATGATCATGATTTAGAACCCTAAATATTATGTTGAACTAGGGTTTGGTTGAATTGAATTAAGAAGAGGAAGAAGAATGATTGCGTATGTGTGTGCTGGTGTGTGTGCGTGTGTGTGTGTTGCCGTGTGTGTGTGTTGGCAGTGTGTGTGTGTGTGTGTGTGTGCGTGTGTTGTGTGTGTAAACAGTGTGTGTGTGTATTTTGTGTGTGCTGTGAATAGTGATCTAAGATGTGAAATTGAATACTAGAACACAATGGTTGAGAATAGAAACTATAAAACCCTATGTATGAATTGATGAAACCCTAGGGGTATTTTGGTAAACCTAAAAAGGGTATTTTGGGTATGAATCCAATTGGGTAATATAAGAGACCTTAGGATGAATATTAACCTTAAAAGGAGTTAAAAGATAATGACTCGTGGATTAATAATAAAAGAAGTAAAGTATAATGGGGACGGAAGTAAATAGTGTTACTTTTGTCTAAGGAAGTTATTTTCGCATGATTGTAGATACGTACGCGTGGTTTTGCAAGAAGGATTAACGCAAGCCAATGTAGGGATTACGTTCCTAAGTCTTTTGAGATTCATCCTTTGAAATAGGATCCTCATTATTCTTTCTAAGTCTAGCTACCAAGTGGCAGGTAGTATTTGAACTCTTATGACATGAAACGTCTTTTGAATTAATCTTACCCTTGATATGTGTTGTTCAATGGGTATCTAAAGTGAATTGAATTCGTATTATATGTTCTTGTACCTTTGAACACTATGTGGAATATTGTTGTATCTAATTGAAACAGGTGCAGTGAGCTTTGTCTGATTGAAAAGGACTTAGCAGGAATTAGTCTAATTGAAAAGGACTAAATGAAATTGCCTAGTTTGATTGAAAAGAACTTAGACACATATATGCTATTTGATGAAGTAGATTTATGATCATGATCTAAACTAATAAGGGAGTACCCTGAAAAGGTGTAAGGTCTCTAATTTACTAAACACCCTGAAAAGGTGTAACACCCTGGAAAGGTGTTTGTAACTCTGGAATTGACGAACTTGTGATAGTTCCACAACCTCCTTAAGTGCTATTGTCACGACCCGAAATCTAGGCTCTATTTTATTAGTAATAAATAATTATTATTTATTTATTTGCTTATTTATTTATTTAAATTATTATTTATTTAAATAATTATGTGTGCATTTTATGTGTTATAATATTTATGCCTAGCATTTTATTTGGGTCATTTGTGCTAGTGTAGTATTGTTGGGTCTTAATTGTTAGTTGGGAGTGTAGTATTGTGTTAGTAGTTGGGGAAGGGGCCCGAGTGTAACATTTTGAATCATTTCCCCTACTCCCTCCCTACTCCTTCTCTCCTCCCTCACCTTCTCCCTCACTCTCCATCTCCCAGCTCAATCTCTCTCTCTCTCTCTACTTGGGGTAAGCTTTTTCTCTCTTCCTTCTCTCTTCATTTTCTTCATCTTCCTCTCATAATCTCTCATTTCTTAAAACGTGAAATGTGTTTAGATCGTCGATAGGATCGCGTAGAACCAAAAAAGAATCGAATCCGTCAACTTTCATTAAATTCAAGTAAGTTACTTTTCCCCCATTTTGATGCTAAAATGTTCATATCATGTTTAGATAATGCTTGATGTGTTATATTTGAAGTTTGGTTGGGTTTTGAATTTGTTTGGAATTTATTTGAGTTTTTGGTTAAAAATGGTGAAATCTTGAATGTGGGATTTTGGTCTTGATTTTGGTTGATAAAGGGTGTTGTTAAGGTCCCCTTTTTGGCTAAATGTTATTTGGGTACCTTAGAAATCTTGTTGGGAGTGTTGATTTTGGGTGTTATGGATTTGGTATGAAAATGGTAAGGCAATTTGAAGAACCCAGCTCTGTTTTTCCTCCCAGCCCGCAGACCAGGCGCCCGCCCGCCTTGACCCGAGCGCCCGCCTGCACCCCCTTTTCCAGCGACCCAAACCTTCTGGCCAAACAGGCGCCCGCCTGCCTATGCCCAGGCGCCCGCCCGCCCGCCTGTTGGGGATTTTGCCATTTTTGCTTGGTTTAAGACTTAAGGCTTAACTAGTTGAGGGTTATTTCTTCTAATTAACTTAAAATAACACCGTGGAACACTTATTTAAGTGGAATTGATTCTTTTGTGAATAAATGTGTTATGAAATTTATTTAAGTACCGTTTTGGGAATGTTGGGCATCTTTGATGTGCTGTTTATATTGGTTTACCTTTGTGGTGATTTAATTGGATTGGTTCCCTACTTTGGAACCTTAAGTTGTTTATCCATGCTAAATTATTATTACTTAGCATTTATTTGGAAGCCCAGCTGGCATATTTGTTGCATCGGGCGATGGAAAATATTATAATGGCAAAGCCAAGTCCATTATAATGTTGACCATTGTTTTGCCCCCTTCTATACCCCCTTTTCCAGATTGGCCTTGGAAAGGATAAGTTAGCTTCCTTTGTGAATGTATCTAGCTACCGGGCATGACTTTGTGTCATGGTCCTTGTCCTTTGTGACACTTTTATGGTTATTGATTCCGGTACCGGGGTTTTCTCTTCAGCTTTCATGCTATTATGGAGATGATGATTGTTGACTATTGAAGCTGCGCAGCGATCCTTTATTTGGATGTACCGGTTTGGAAAACCTTGGCTATATCCTTTGTTATGTGTTTATTTCCGCTGCTATCTGTTATGTGATAAATGCTATGTGTTACGTGATATTTATTATTGCTTATCGCTTCGTGCATCATAGCATGTCATGTAGTTGCATTAGTAACTTATTGAGATTTATCTCACCCCCTTTTCTTTTATCTTTGTTTTTCCTTAACCCCCCCCCCCAGGTGCTAAGGATTAGTCTCGCTGATCACGAGAAAGAGGACGTCGAGTGTGGATACACTCTTTTGGGGAAGGTTGTTATAGGTTGGTTTACATTATATAAATGTGTAACCTTTTTGGGATAGTTGTACCAGTCAATGACGTCATTAAGAATTGTATATTTGTATTTTGTTGGGCATAAACTTGTGGAAGTTTATGATAGTTGTATTTGGTTTTTGTCAAACTTGGATTTGTAAAACTTTGGATCATCACCTCTTGGTATCAAATGGAATTTTTTAACTTCAATATTTCTTAGTTTTGGTTTTAAGTCGACGTCCAGATCGCGGTCTCGGGCCCGCGGGGTTCGGGGTCGCGACAGTTGGTATCAGAGCCTGGTTTGGCTCTAAGTATAAGTCTAGGTGGACTAGTATGACCTAGGTGGGTAGTTGTGTTCGGAGTGAGTAACGGTTGATGTCTTATGCAGGAAATTACTCGCAATGTCTGGAAGAAGAAACAGAGGAGGTACTAGTGGGGCACAGAATCAGAATGACACAAGGGAAGAAGCACGTGCTATGTTTCAAGGCATGTTCGAGGTGGCCATGAAGGCCATACATGATCAAGGTCCGAGGGTAGAACCAGCACCAACCCGCTATGGATTGGAGCAATTTCTGAAGTTGAAACCGGTTGAATTCAATGGGGAACCCGATGTAAGGAAAGCTGAGTTATGGATTGAGTCGATGGAGAAGATTTATGATGTATTTGGTTGCTCGGATGAGGACAAGGTCCGGTTCACGGCTTATAAGCTTGTGGGAGCCGCCGAGCATTGGTGGAAGGGTGTTAAAGCTACTTGGGATGATACTCACACGGTGTATGCGTGGGAGTTGTTTGTGCGCAAATTCAAGGAGCATTTCATTCCGGTTGTTGATAAAAACCGAAAGGAGATCGAGCTACTCAACCTGGAGCAGGGTGTGTTGTCTATAGCACAATACTCGGCTAAGTTCATAGAATTAGCCCGGTATTGCGACTATTTGGTGAGGACCGAGGAACAAAAGGCTATGAGATTCATTCGGGGATTGAAGATCTCCATCCGTACTCAACTTATTGCTCAACGGATTGTGACATTCCAAGATGCGTGGACCGAGCCTATTTGATAGAGCAAGATATTGGGGAACATAAGAGGAAGACCGAGGTGGCCAACCCGAGTAAGCAAGGAGCACAAAGCAAGCCACAACACCGTTCCGACAACCGAGGTAACCCGGGAGCATCATTTCAGTTTAAGGGGCAGACCACACCGAGGAATCCGGGTACTACTCCGGGGATTCAGAATAGGAAGCCTTGTACCTTTTGTCAGAAGGTAGGCCATACGGAGGATAAGTGTTGGAAAAAGCAAGGCAAGTGTACCAATTGTGGTGAAATGGGGCACTTTGCGAGAGAGTGCACGAGGTACCGAGGTCAAGCATCCGGGTCAGGAGTTGGTATTAATCAGGGTCAGAAAAGGGATGCCGCTGGGAAGCCCAAAGTTCAAGGGAAGGTTTATGCCATGAATCAACAACAAGCTACCGATGATCCATCCGTTATTGGAGGTATTGTTTCTGTGTCTAATGTGAGCGCACGAGCGTTAGTAGATCCAGGATCATCTCATTCATACATTTCTGTGCAATTTGCTTCCATGTTAAATGCTGCATTCGAGTCTTTACCGTACGTGCTAGAGGTGTCGACCCCTATAGGAGAATGCTTGATTTCTGATCGAGTCTTTCGTGCTTGTGACGTGGTTATTTGTGGTCGAGTCCTTTGTGCGGATTTGGTAGTTCTTCCTATCCAAGACTTTGATGTTATTTTGGGTATGGATTGGTTGAGCAAGTTTCATGCTTCCGTTGATTGCCGTAAGAAAACTGTTACTTTTTCTATTCCCGATGTGCCTAAATTTGTGTTTGAGGCTAGTCCTCTGAGTAGAAAGTTCGCTTAATTTCTTTTATGAAAGCGAGAAAATTATTTCATAGTGGTTGTGAGGGGTATTTGGCTAGTGTTCTTGATACTAGGAAAGAATCCCCTAGTTTTGATAGTGTTCGGGTAGTTCGGGAATTTCCCGATGTTTTCTCTACCGAGTATGATATGCCTCCCGATCGTGAGATAGAACTTTGTATAGATCTTTTGCCGGGTACGGCTCCAATTTCGAAAGCACCGTATAGATTGGCTCCCGCAGAGTTGAAGGAATTAAAGGTTCAATTGCAAGAGTTGCTTGATCGAGGGTTTATCCGCCCTAGTGTTTCCCCGTGGGGAGCACCGGTTTTATTTGTGCGGAAGAAAGATGGTTCCTTGAGATTGTGTATAGATTACCGGAAGTTGAATCAGGTTACGGTGAAGAACAAGTATCCTCTACCTCACATCGATGATTTATTTGATCAGCTTCAAGGGTCCGTTGTGTTTTCCAAGCTTGATTTGAGGAGTGGGTACCATCAGTTGAAGGTTCGGTTGGAGGATATTCCGAAGACTTCTTTTCGCACTCGGTATGGTCATTATGAATTCTTGGTTATGCCGTTTGGGTTGACTAACGCGCCGGCCGTGTTTATGGATTTAATGAACCGTGTTTTCCATCCTTATCTTGATTCGTTCGTGGTGGTCTTTATTGATGATATTCTCATCTATTCTAAGTCTCGAGAGGAGCACGAGCAACACTTGAGGACAGTTTTATCCGTTCTTGCGAGGGAGAAATTATTTGCGAAGTTCAGTAAATGCGAATTTTGGCTCGAGAATGTGTCATTTCTGGGGCATGTTATTTCAAAAGATGGGATTTCTGTGGATCCTTCGAAGATAGAGGCAATAGTGGATTGGAAGAGACCCGAATCAGTGACAGAGATTAGAAGCTTTCTTGGTTTAGCCGGTTATTACCGAAGATTTATTGAAGGGTTTTCGAGGATTGCTACTCCGATGACTCAGTTGACCCGGAAGAATGTTCCGTTTGTGTGGACCGATAAATGTGACAAGAGTTTCGAGGAATTGAAGAAGAGGTTGACTACCGCACCGATCTTGACTTTGCCTAATGGGAGCGATGGCCTAGTGATTTACAGTGATGCTTCGAAAGAGGGTTTGGGTTGTGTGTTGATGCAGAATGGGAAAGTAATTGCTTATGCTTCGAGGAAGTTGACCCCTAGTGAACAGAATTACCCCACTCATGATATGGAGTTGACCGCGATAGTATTTGCGTTGCACAAGTGGAAGCACTACCTTTATGGAGCGAAGTTTGAGATTTTTACCGATCACAAGAGTTTGAAGTACCTATTCTCTCAGAAGGAATCGAACAACCGACAGCGCCGATGGATGGAATTGTTGAAGGATTATGATTGCACGATTTCTTATCATCCGGGGAAGGCGAATGTGGTAGCTGATGCGATTAGTAGAAAGTCTTATGTGGCTTCGATGATGGTTCGTGAATGGAAAATGCTTGAGGATGTTCGAGATTGGTCTCCTCGTGAATCGAGACATGGGGCTATTTTTGCGAATATTAGGGTGTCTCCGACCCTAATTCAAAGGATAAAGGAAGCTCAGAAAGAAGATCCCGAGTTGGTGAAGATAATGGATAAATTGAAGGAAAAGAATTTCGAGGATTTTTCATTGAGCTCGAGTGGAGTTTTGACTTTCCATGGTCGTTTGTGCGTGCCCGATGTTGGTGGAATAAAGAGACAAGTTTTAGATGAGGGTCACAAATCGAGGTATACTATTCATCCGGGTAGTACGAAGATGTATCAGGATTTGAAGCAACAATTTTGGTGGATTAATATGAAAAGGGAAATAGCCGAGTATGTATCGAGGTGTTTAACTTGTCAGCAGGTCAAAGCCGAGCATCAGAGACCCGCGGGATTACTTCAGCCATTAGATATTCCCGAGTGGAAATGGGAGCATGTGACTATGGATTTCGTTACGGGACTACCTCGTACCCGTAGGAATTATGACAGTGTTTGGGTAATAGTGGATAGATTGACCAAGAGTGCCCATTTCTTGCCCATTGACATCAGATATTCGATGGAGAAGCTTGCGACCCTTTATATCGACGAGATTGTGAGATTGCATGGGGTTCTGGTTAGCATTGTGTCAGATCGAGACCCGAGGTTTACTTCTAGATTCTGGAAGGCGTTTCAGGAAGCTTTGGGTACAGATTTACGATTCAGTACGGCCTTTCATCCTCAGACCGACGGTCAATCTGAGAGGACTATTCAGATTCTTGAAGATATGTTGCGAGCTTGTTCGATAGACTTTTCCGATTCTTGGGATTCGCACCTACCGTTAGTGGAATTCTCTTACAACAACAGTTATCAGGCTAGTATCGAGATGGCACCATTTGAGGCCTTGTATGGAAGAAAGTGTAGATCGCCTATTTGTTGGGATGAGGTCGGTGAAGCGAAGATCGTGGGTATTGATTTGCTTCGGGATTCGGTTGAGAAAGTTAGAGTTATCCGGGATAGATTGAAGACAGCCCAGAGTCGACATAAGAGCTATGCAGATAACCGAAGGCGAGATCTTAGTTTTCAGACCGGTGATTTTGTGTTCTTGAAAGTGTCTCCGAAGGTGGGTATTCGTAGGTTTGGGAAGAAAGGCAAATTGGCCCCGAGATTTATTGGCCCGTTTGAGATTTTGGGAAAGGTTGGACTTCTAGCGTATCGTCTCGCGTTACCGTCATCTTTAGACCGGTTGCACAACGTCTTTCACGTTTCTATGCTTCGGAAGTATGTTCATGATCCATCTCACGTGTTACCGAGGATACCGGAGGATATTGAGCCCGATATGTCTTATGAGGAACGACCGGTTCGGATCTTAGATTCTAAAGTCCAAGAGTTGAGGAGCAAAAGCATTGCGTTGGTTCGAGTTCTTTGGAGGAATCATAACATCGAGGAGTCGACGTGGGAGCTTCGTGATGAAATCGAGAGGAAATTTCCGTGGCTTTTTGTTTAAGGTAAGTCTCGTTAAAATTCGGGTCGAATTTTCTTTAAGGGGGAGTGAATGTCACGACCCGAAATCTAGGCTCTATTTTATTAGTAATAAATAATTATTATTTATTTATTTTCTTATTTATTTATTTAAATTATTATTTATTTAAATAATTATGTGTGCATTTTATGTGTTATAATATTTATGCCTAGCATTTTATTTGGGTCATTTGTGCTAGTGTAGTATTGTTGGGTCTTAATTGTTAGTTGAGAGTGTAGTATTGTGTTAGTAGTTGGGGAAGGGGCCCGAGTGTAACATTTTGAATCATTTACCCTACTCCCTCCCTACTCCTTCTCTCCTCCCTCACCTTCTCCCTCACTCTCCATCTCCCAGCTCAATCTCTCTCTCTCTCTCTACTTGGGGTAAGCTTTTTCTCTCTTCCTTCTCTCTTCATTTTCTTCATCTTCCTCTCATAATCTCTCATTTCTTAAAATGTGAAATGTGTTTAGATCGTCGATAGGATCGCGTAGAACCAAAAAAGAATCGAATTCCGTCAACTTTCATTAAATTCAAGTAAGTTACTTTTCCCCCATTTTGATGCTAAAATGTTCATATCATGTTTAGATAATGCTTGATGTGTTATATTTGAAGTTTGGTTGGGTTTTGAATTTGTTTGGAATTTATTTGAGTTTTGATTTTGGGTGTTATGGATTTGGTATGAAAATGGTAAGGCAATTTGAAGAACCCAGCTCTGTTTTTCCTCCCAGCCCGCAGACCAGGCGCCCGCCCGCCTTGACCCGAGCGCCCGCCTGCACCCCCTTTTCCAGCGACCCAAACCTTCTAGCCAAACAGGCGCCCGCCTGCCTATGCCCAGGCGCCGCCCCGCCTGTTGGGGATTTTGCCCTTTTTGCTTGGTTTAAGACTTAAGGCTTAACTAGTTGAGGGTTATTTCTTCTAATTAACTTAAAATAACACCGTGGAACACTTATTTAAGTGGAATTGATTCTTTTGTGAATAAATGTGTTATGAAATTTATTTAAGTACCGTTTTGGGAATGTTGGGCATCTTTGATGTGCTGTTTATATTGGTTTACCTTTGTGGTGATTTAATTGGATTGGTTCCCTACTTTGGAACCTTAAGTTGTTTATCCATGCTAAATTATTATTACTTAGCATTTATTTGGAAGCCCAGCTGGCATATTTGTTGCATCGGGCGATGGGAAAGATTATAATGGCAAAGCCAAGTCCATTATAATGTTGACCATTGTTTTGCCCCCTTCTATACCCCCTTTTCCAGATTGGCCTTGGAAAGGATAAGTTAGCTTCCTTTGTGAATGTATCTAGCTACCGGGCATGACTTTGTGTCATGGTCCTTGTCCTTTGTGACACTTTTATGGTTATTGGTTCCGGTACCGGGGTTTTCTCTTCGGCTTTCATGCTATTATGGAGATGATGATTGTTGACTATTGAAGCTGCGCAGCGATCCTTTATTTGGATGTACCGGTTTGGAAAACCTTGGCTATATCCTTTGTTATGTGTTTATTTCCGCTGCTATCTGTTATGTGATAAATGCTATGTGTTACGTGATATTTATTACCGCTTCGTGCATCATAGCATGTCATGTAGTTGCATTAGTAATTTATTGAGATTTATCTCACCCCCTTTTCTTTTATCTTTGTTTTTCCTTACCCCCCCCCCTAGGTGCTAAGGATTAGTCTCGCTGATCACGAGAAAGAGGACGTCGAGTGTGGATACATTCTTTTGGGGAATGTTGTTATAGGTTGGTTTACATTATATAAATGTGTAACCTTTTTAGGATAGTTGTACCAGTCAATGACGTCATTAAGAATTGTATATTTGTATTTTGTTGGGCATAAACTTGTGGAAGTTTATGATAGTTGTATTTGGTTTTTGTCAAACTTGGATTTGTAAAACTTTGGATCATCACCTCTTGGTATCAAATGGAATTTTTTAACTTCAATATTTCTTAGTTTTGGTTTTAAGTCGACGTCCAGATCGCGGTCTCGGGCCCGCGGGGTTCGGGGTCGCGACAGCTATAGCTGTATCATGTGATTATTACAGTTAAAGTTATTGATTTATAGCCTTTCATTGAGAATATTTGTTTGGCTCCGTTATTTCGGTCATCTCTTCTTAGTACCCGGAGAGATCCCGTATGAATTTACTGAGCATTGTTCGCTCAACCCTTCTCTATATATTTCCCCTCCCAGGTAAAAAGAGTAGGAGATGGAATAGTCGTGAAGATGGCGGCATAGTCATGAAGACTGAAGTTATTACTTTAATGTTTTAGTTGATAAGCTAGTGGATGTACTAGATGTTAAGTATTGAAATACAGTTATGCTTCCACACTGTTTTGAATTGTGGTTAGATTATACTAGCCGTTTCATGTGAACGTTGGATTTGAATTGTGTTTAACATTTGGAATTTCCTAGTTTATGGATAATTATTATTATTGGAAAGTTTGGGTCGTTACAAAGTCTGTAATGTCTTCTTTGCTATATGACTTCACAATTTTATGCAGGTGATGTATTAATGAGCTTGTTCTTGAATGAACTCTATGGATTTCAGTTAGACACCCGTCGTTGGTAATTTCTGAGTTTCATACTTGGATAATTTTCATCGATTTAGTCTTTACTATCCCCGTCCCACAATAAATGTCACATTAGACTTGTCAACATTTTATGATAAGTGCTCTACTTGTTTGTACATCAGTTATAATACGGTAAAAATTGCATTGAAAGCATTTCCTTATTTAGAAATGCGACATTTCTTTTGGGACGGACTAAAAGGAAAGTATAACATTTATTATGGGACGGAGGAAGTATATAATTATAGAAGATTAGGGTTTTGGCCTTCTCCAGTGCTCTTTGTTGTATCATCGTTTGGCAGTATGGCTTTAGTACTCCTTGTTTAGAAGGCAGCCTACACCATTATGAGCTTGTCTCTGAACTTCATTATAAAGTTTTGGATATCACCTGGTAAGCTTTTGTTAGGCGGCATACATAACAAAGACTTGAGAAAATGCTTTTACTAAAGCATTATCAAAATGGTTTTCCATGTAGACTTATAAATTGAGAGTTCAAACTATGTCAATTGAGTTCCATTTGCCGTTGCCAAGTTCTGTTATAAGTTGTTTGCTAAAAGTTCTCATATGATTCTCAAATAGGTATCCATTGGAGCTAAGGAAAGAGAAGTCAACAAAAGATAAGGTATTTCTTGCAATAAAACTATGGCTTGAATGGATGCTCTCCCTCCCCGAAATGGACCTCCTGGTTTTGTCATTTACAAATAATGTCTTATTTGTAGGTTAAAAAGAATAAAAATGAAGAGCATAGTAGTATGTCGGTCGACAGTAGTACCTCTAGCATCGAAGTAGTCAACCGTGCATCAAATGACAAAGATGAGGATATGGATTATGATGAAGCAGTTGATATGGAGTGTGACATTGATAATATCTCTTCTAATATGGAAAGAAATGTGACAGTTGATAGGTCTGATTTGAAGACTCGTGAATCTAGTTCCAAATCGTCCATGTCAGATTCTGTTACTTTGTAACGACCCCAAAACCCGTCCCTATTTATTTTATATTTTTGGGAATTTTAATTTGACATTATGTGTGCATTTTATGTGTTAGAAAATATTTTTATGACTTGCTTATATTATTTGCTTCATTGTGTTATTTATTTGGTTAATGGTAATAATGGTTAAAGGAGTTAAATGATTAAGTTGAAACTTTAGGGTTCAAAGTGTAACTTTAAAGTTTAGGGGGTTAATTGCTCAACTTGAAAGTTGGAGGACCTAATTGTAAAATGGGTAAAGATATTTTTTAAAAGCAAACTTATCTCATCTCTCTGTGCGCACAAAACACACACACACACTGAAATTCTCCCTGTTCCTCGTAGAAGAAAAAGAAAAGGGTAAGTTCGTCATATTTCAATTTAGTTCATTTTAATTACTTATCCGTTTTAAAAACTAATTATATATAAATGATCAGGGCGTTGAGTAGGTCATTTCTACTCGAACAAAATATATTTCTGCGATACTTTTCCCGGAAATAGGTAAGTTACTAATTCCCCTTAAATAGTAAAATGGTCATATATTTGCTATATGTGTGTTATATGGTGAAATTATTGTGAAAAGAATTTAATTGTGATACTTGTTTATTTGGGATAAAGGGAGTATAATTATACTGGGTAAGTGACTTGGTTTGTATGTTAGGATGTATATGGATATGTTTATATACTTGATAATGTTAGTATAAGTGTTTGAAAGTATACTCCTACTCGTGGGACGGTAAATTATTAACTTAAGTTAAATGTTAAATAAGTATATTATAAAAATTATACTATTATTCGTGGGAGGGGGAAATGAATGAAAGTATCTTAAATGAGTATACTAGTATATTAGAAAAATTATACTTATACTTGTGAGACGGTGAAACGAAAGGAGTGCAATTTTGGTATATTTGGAGGTTTGGGCGGTTGCACACTTTTTGTGGGCGATCGCACACTCTTTTTGGAGCAATTTGGCCTTAATTGAGTGTTTTGGGCGGCCTCACACTATTTTTGGGCGATCGCACACTTTTCCTAGAAAATGGTTCAACCTTCCGGAGGCCATAACTTCTTCATACGGACTCCGATTTAGTCGTGTAAACTATCGTTTCGAAGCTCTTCTTGTGTACTACGTGATGAGGTGGTTTATTCAGTTGGGTTCTAAATATTATATTACGGAAATCCATTAGGTGTTTAATAACAAAAAGAGTATTAATGGTCCGTTGTTGTAGAGTTGGTCCTTTGTGATCGAGTTTGGAATAATGTAACCGTTTAGGTTCATTTTGAGTGTGGTACATCTTTATGATGATTTCGTAGGATTTCTTACTTTGGAATCCCTTGTGTGAGAAATGAATTCGACATACTTGGTTGTTGAGGATCGTGTTCAAGTGTGTGCAAGATTGTTGTTTGACTTAATGTCATTAATAAAGGATTGTGTTGTGGCCTAATGTCAATGTTGTGAATCTTTTATGAGTAACGTGGTTGCATTTTTTGATGTGTTTGGCTTGGTTTCTTGTGTAGAATCATTGCCCCGGTTGTTGTTGTTTTAGCAAGTATTTATTACTGTGCTCTTTGTTGAAAGTCCAGCTGGTTTTATGTGTTATCGAGTGGAGGTGGAAAGAATTATAGTGGCACACTAGCCAAGTTCACTATAAGGCTTTTCCACTGGACCTATTTCCCCAGTCCATATTGGCCTTGGATGGGATGAACTCGCTCCCTCGCGTGAGCATTTAGGGGTATGACTTTGTGTTATTTTCTCCCGCTATTGTTGTTGTGGTGTTATATGGTTCCGGAACCTGCTTCAGCTATTGATGCTGCCCCGTTGTTACTTTGGTTCAATTGATTATGGTTTAGTTTTCGGGATCCCGGCTTCAGCTATTTATGCTACTCAACTGGTTTTCTCAACTGGTTTTCTCAGATGGTATTCTCAGATGGTTATGTTATTTCGGTAAACCTTGGCTTGGTATTCTCGTAGGAGTGTTTACTCCTACACTATGTGTTGTATGATGAGTTGGTCGTTATTTCCAACCGGTATGGGACGGTTGGCGATAGGGAGCCTCTCATGTTATGTGTTATATGATATATGATTATTTGTTGATATTGTTTCTTTATGATTATCATATCAGCATGTAACGTAGTTGCATTTTAGTAGCTTACTGAGATTTATTCTCACCCCTTATTTGTTTACTGTTTTAGATAAAGACGAGTCCAGGGGATAGGACACTTTGGCACGGGAGGACGTTGAAAGTGGTAAGAGTTGGGATTTGTTTTGGTCAAGGTTACATTACATAGATGTATAACCTTTTGGGTAGACTTTCCTTGACTTCATCATCTTGTAATACCTATATTTTGGATAAGGTCGGTGTGTGTACATTTGTATAAAAGTTTGTAAGCCTTCGGGCTAAGTACTTTCGTTTGTGAAAGTGGTTTGAAAAGTTGGTTTGAAAGTCACTGGAAGTCTTTGAACTTCAGGTGTTGATTTTGTTAAGTTTTATGAAAGTATATTTCGAAAAATTTTCAAAAGGTGTTTTATAACGTCTTCCATTCGTGTCCCGAGCGTGGGGCCAAGTAGGACCACGGGTCTGGGGCGCGACAGTTGGTATCAGAGCTAGGTTGTAGATGGTCTAGAATGACTAAATGACCTAGGAGGGTAGTAGAGTATAGAGTGAGTAACGTTGAGTGTTCTATGCAGGTATTCATTCAAAATGGTTGGGACAGAAGGAGAAAATTCTGGGCAATCAGGGCAAGATAAGGCAAGAGAAGAGGCTCGAATAATGTTCCAAGGCATGTTTGAGGCTGCAATGAAAACTTTAAATGATCAGAGGCAAGGAGGAGAACAAGTACCTCCTAGGTATGGGTTAGAACAGTTCCTGAAGATGAAACCAATGGGTTATGAAGGAGAACCAGAAGTAACAAAAGTTGAAAGGTGGATTGAATCAATGGAAAAGATATTTGATGCTATGAGATGTTCTGAGGAAGATCAAGTCCGGTTTGATACTTATAAGCTGAATGGAGCTGCCGAGCATTGGTGGAAGGCTTTGAAAACTAAATGGGATGAGACTCATGTACCCTATACTTGGGAGAATTTCCTGGGAAAGTTTAAAGAACACTTCATTCCCCGGGTAGATCAAGACAGGAAGGAAATGGAGTTTCTTAACTTGGAGCAGAATATTATGTCTGTGGCTCAGTATACAGCCAAATTCACTAAGTTATCCAGATACTGTACTCACTTAGTGGCAACTGAGGAGAGGAAGGCTATGCGATTTGTAAAGGGATTGAGAACTGTGATTCGAACTCAATTAGTATCCCACAAGTTACAAGATTTTCAAGATGCAGTTGATCGAGCCTACCAGGTGGAGCATGATATTGAGGAACACAAGAAGAAAATGGAGTTGTTAGGTGCAGGGAGGCAAGGTAGGAAACAACAACAACGTGATGGTAATAGAGGGAATCAAGGTGGATCTTCACAATCAAAAGGGTCTTCTCAAAGACAGTCAGATAATAGAAATTAGGGTAACCCTTCAGGGAGTCAAAATAAGAAGGTTTGTAACTATTGTAAAAAAGAAGGGCATTCTGAAGAGAAATGTTAGAAGAAACAAGGTAGATGTATGAATTGCGGTCAGTTGGGTCATTTTCAGAGGAAGTGTCCCAGGTTTAAAAATCAGTCTTCGGGAAGTGTAGTTGGGTCTTCTCGGGGCCAGAAGAGGGATTCTTCAGGAAAGCCTAAGGTGCAGGGTCGTGTCTTTGCCATTACTCAACAATAGGCTTCAGATTCCTCTAATGTGATAGCAGGTATTATTTCTGTGTCTGGTTTGAGAGCACGTATACTTATAGACCCTGGTTCATCGCATTCTTATGTGTCTGTGCATTTTGCTTCTTGATTACATGTGTCTCCTGA
Source organism: Campanula takesimana (assembly GCA_026119855.1). NCBI lineage: Eukaryota > Viridiplantae > Streptophyta > Magnoliopsida > Asterales > Campanulaceae > Campanula > Campanula takesimana. The sequence continues at coordinate 118,156 of JAOWBW010000841.1, forward strand.
GTCTCTACCTTATGTGTTAGAGGTGTTCGTCCCTATGGGGAAGTGTTTGGCAACTGATAGAGTGTTGCGCACTTGTGATGTGCAAATTTGTGAGCATGTTTTACTTGCTGGTTTAGTGATGTTGCCATCGCAAGGTTTTAACGTTATTGTGGTGGAGTTTTATATGCTAGTGTGCTTTAATTAAGCATGGTAGATATATGTGTCTAGCATTCATGCTATTTATGCATTAAAATTTGAATTTTTTTTTATCACAAGATTATGCCTGGTATTTGGTTTATGGGGTTGGCAGCAGAGTGTCTATAGCTAAACTAGAGAATTTATTCTTTCTTTGTGGGATCTCAGATATATTTTCTATTGAGTAGTACATGATTGATGAAAACCTTGGGTTATCTTGAGTTGTTACGGTATAATGCTATAGTGTTGATATCTAGTGCAATGTATCCATAACATCGGTTGAGTTAAAGGAGTAGAAGATTCAACTTGAGATATTTCTTGACAAGGGATTCATTATGTTTCATATATCTACGTGGGATGCATCAGTAGTGTTTATTACAAAAAGGTATGGTAACGATGTGTGCTTTGAGAAGATTGATTCCTTATGAACAAAATCATCCTACCCATAATTTGAGATTTATTGCGATTAAACATCCATTTCATTAGCGAATGACTTTGATGGAGCTATATTTGAAGTGTTTTCTGTCCATAAAGTTGAAGTATTGATTTTTTCAAAGAGAGTTATACATGAGATAATGCAGATTGAGTACCATGGTATATCATCCGGGAAAGGTAATGTGTTAGAGGAATTAACAATTTGGAGTCTTTGTGAGTTGAGACATGGTGTGATTTTGCGATTGCGGAAGCTTTAAGTTTCTATTATATTGAATGATTTCAACTATAGAAAATTACTAGTGGAATGAACGATGATAGACAACACGATTTTGTTCGTTGCTAGTGATGGAACTTTAACTTTTGTAGCAGAGTATGTAGTCAACACTTAGTGGAACCAACATACATAATGGAATTCAACTACAAAAGATAGCTTGAATTTTATGGGATGCCTACGAGCATGATATTAAATATGGGTTCCTTATTTACTTCCCGATTTTGGCAAGCATTTCAGAAGGCTTTGAATTCAGAATTTGGGGTTCAAAACGACTTTTCATCCTCAGACAGCTGGTCAGTTAGGAAGAACCATTCAGATTCTTGAGGATATGTTGAGAACTTGTTCAGTTGATTCTGAGAATTCGTGGGATATACCTTTACTTTTCGTGGAGTTTGCTTAATATATCAGTTCTTTTGGGATTTTGGGAAGAGTTGGAAATTGGGTTATCATCTTATGTTACTTCCTTCTCTTGACAAGGTTTATAATGTGTTTCATGTGTCGAAGCTACGCAAATTTGTTTATGATTCTTCTCATGTATATCTCATGAAGAGCATCCAGTTCAGTTGATTGATTCTAAAATTCGAAAATTGAGAACTAAAAGTATTCCTCTTGATAGAGTCGTGTGGAGGAACCATAATGTGGAAGAATCAACTTGGGAGCTTTGAAAGGAAATACCTTTGGTTATTTGATTTATTTGATAAGTTACCCTAAAATTCGGGACAAATTTTCTTTAAGGGGGAGTGATTGTAACGACCCCAAAACCCGTCCCTATTTATTTTATATTTTTGGGAATTTTAATTTGACATTATGTGTGCATTTTATGTGTTAAAAAATATTTTTATGACTTGCTTATATTATTTGCTTCATTGTGTTATTTATTTGGTTAATGGTAATAATGGTTAAAGGAGTTAAATGATTAAGTTGAAACTTTAGGGTTCAAAGTGTAACTTTAAAGTTTAGGGGGTTAATTGCTCAACTTGAAAGTTGGAGGACCTAATTGTAAAATGGGTAAAGATATTTTTTAAAAGCAAACTTATCTCATCTCTCTGTGCGCACAAAACACACACACACACTGAAATTCTCCCTGTTCCTCGTAGAAGAAAAAGAAAAGGGTAAGTTCGTCCTATTTCGATTTAGTTCATTTTAATTACTTATCCGTTTTAAAAACTAATTATATATAAATGATCATGGCGTTGAGTAGGTCATTTCTACCCGAACAAAATATATTTCTGCGATACTTTTTTCGGAAATAGGTAAGTTACTAATTCCCCTTAAATAGTAAAATGGTCATATATTTGCTATATGTGTGTTATATGGTGAAATTATTGTGAAAAGAATTTAATTGTGATACTTGTTTATTTGGGATAAAGGGAGTATAATTATACTGGGTAAGTGACTTGGTTTGTATGTTAGGATGTATATGGATATGTTTATATACTTGATAATGTTAGTATAAGTGTTTGAAAGTATACTCCTACTCGTGGGACGGTAAATTATTAACTTAAGTTAAATGTTAAATAAGTATATTATAAAAATTATACTATTATTCGTGGGACGGGGAAATGAATGAAAGTATCTTAAATGAGTATATTAGTATATTAGAAAAATTATACTTATACTTGTGAGACGGTGAAACGAAAGGAGTGCAATTTTGGTATATTTGGAGGTTTGGGCGGTTGCACACTTTTTGTGGGCGATCGCACACTCTTTTTGGAGCAATTTGGCCTTAATTGAGTGTTTTGGGCGGCCTCACTATTTTTGGGCGATCGCACACTTTTCCTAGAAAATGGTTCAACCTTCCGGAGGCCATAACTTCTTCATACGGACTCCGATTTAGTCGTGTAAACTATCGTTTCGAAGCTCTTCTTGTGTACTACGTGATGAGGTGGTTTATTCAGTTGGGTTCTAAATATTATATTACCGAAATCCATTAGGTGTTTAATAACAAAAAGAGTATTAATGGTCCGTTGTTGTAGAGTTGGTCCTTTGTGATCGAGTTTGGAATAATGTAACCGTTTAGGTTCATTTTGAGTGTGGTACATCTTTATGATGATTTCGTAGGATTTCTTACTTTGGAATCCCTTGTGTGAGAAATGAATTCGACATACTTGGTTGTTGAGGATCGTGTTCAAGTGTGTGCAAGATTGTTGTTTGACTTAATGTCATTAATAAAGGATTGTGTTGTGGCCTAATGTCAATGTTGTGAACTCTTTTATGAGTAACGTGGTTGCATTTTTTGATGTGTTTGGCTTGGTTTCTTGTGTAGAATCATTGCCCCGGTTGTTGTTGTTTTAGCAAGTATTTATTACTGTGCTCTTTGTTGAAAGTCCAGCTGGTTTTGTGTGTTATCGAGTGGAGGTGGAAAGAATTATAGTGGCACACTAGCCAAGTTCACTATAAGGCTTTTCCACTGGACCTATTTCCCCAGTCCAGATTGGCCTTGGATGGGATGAACTCGCTCCCTCGCGTGAGCATTTAGGGGTATGACTTTGTGTTATTTTCTCCCGCTATTGTTGTTGTGGTGTTATATGGTTCCGGAACCTGCTTCAGCTATTGATGCTGCCCCGTTGTTACTTTGGTTCAATTGATTATGGTTTAGTTTTCGGGATCCCGGCTTCAGCTATTTATGCTACTCAACTGGTTTTCTCAACTGGTTTTCTCAGATGGTATTCTCAGATGGTTATGTTATTTCGGTAAACCTTGGCTTGGTATTCTCGTAGGAGTGTTTACTCCTACACTATGTGTTGTATGATGAGTTGGTCGTTATTTCCAACCGGTATGGGATGGTTGGCGATAGGGAGCCTCTCATGTTATGTGTTATATGATATATGATTATTTGTTGATATTGTTTCTTTATGATTATCATATCAGCATGTAACGTAGTTGCATTTTAGTAGCTTACTGAGATTTATTCTCACCCCTTATTTGTTTACTGTTTTAGATAAAGTCGAGTCCAGGGGATAGGACACTTTGGCACGGGAGGACGTTGAAAGTGGTAAGAGTTGGGATTTGTTTTGGTCAAGGTTACATTACATAGATGTATAACCTTTTGGGTAGACTTTCCTTGACTTCATCATCTTGTAATACCTATATTTTGGATAAGGTCGGTGTGTGTACATTTGTATAAAAGTTTGTAAGCCTTCGGGCTAAGTACTTTCGTTTGTGAAAGTGGTTTGAAAAGTTGGTTTGAAAGTCACTGGAAGTCTTTGAACTTCAGGTGTTGATTTTGTTAAGTTTTATGAAAGTATATTTCGAAAAATTTTCAAAAGGTGTTTTATAACGTCTTCCATTCGTGTCCCGAGCGTGGGGACAAGTAGGACCACGGGTCTGGGGCGCGACAGTTGGTATCAGAGCTAGGTTGTAGATGGTCTAGAATGACTAAATGACCTAGGAGGGTAGTAGAGTATAGAGTGAGTAACGTTGAGTGTTCTATGCAGGTATTCATTCAAAATGGTTGGGACAGAAGGAGAAAATTCTGGGCAATCAGGGCAAGATAAGGCAAGAGAAGAGGCTCGAATAATGTTCCAAGGCATGTTTGAGGCTGCAATGAAAACTTTAAATGATCAGAGGCAAGGAGGAGAACAAGTACCTCCTAGGTATGGGTTAGAACAGTTCCTGAAGATGAAACCAATGGGTTATGAAGGAGAACCAGAAGTAACAAAAGTTGAAAGGTGGATTGAATCAATGGAAAAGATCTTTGATGCTATGAGATGTTCTGAGGAAGATCAAGTCCGGTTTGCTACTTATAAGCTGAATGGAGCTGCCGAGCATTGGTGGAAGGCTTTGAAAACTAAATGGGATGAGACTCATGTACCCTATACTTGGGAGAATTTCCTAGGAAAGTTTAAAGAACACTTCATTCCCCGGGTAGATCAAGACATGAAGGTGTAGACACCCCGCCTTGGACCGCTCACCCCGATTGTACATTTGATTTTGTGTTTCTCCCCATTCTAAGTGTTTCTCGTTAGTTTCTGTCACTTCCGTTAAGTTCCTGACTGACTTCGTTAAGTCCAGGGACTAAACTGAATGACAGGGCTGACTTTCTAGTCCATTCTGTCAAAATTGCCTTATCTGAGTCGCGCGCCTCCGACACTAGGATCCAGACGCGCGCGCCTCCCGTCCCCAAAGCAGGAAGCGCGCGCCTCTGGGCGTCAGTTACAGATTTCTGGCCAGGATTCCCTCCCTTGCTCAATTTACAGGATTTTGCCCGGGAAGGATTTCTTGGTGACTGAGTTTTGGCACCAAAAACACCCCTCTTTCACCTATAAAAACCTCTCTTTACCTCCATTTTCAAGGATCGAAAAATCATCGGAAAAAGGGTCGAAAAATCAACAAAAGATTGAACTTACAAAAACTATACCAAAATCACTTTCTAAGGGTTCTCCAAGAATCAAATCAAGCAACATTTGAAGTTCTTCAAATTGTAGGTAAAAGTCCATTTTTTCCCTTCTTTTCTACTTCATCTCCTCTCTCTCTTTTACTTTAATCAAATGTGCAATCACCCAAATCATTTTGGGACATGACTCTAATGATCACCTCATCTCATTGAGGTTGGTTAAGGAGTTATCTCCTACATTCCAAATCCTATTTTAAATCCCCCCCTTTTCATGACTTAAAGAAGAAGAAGAAGAACATTTTCATTCATGTAGATTTTGATCAAGCAAGACCAACTTTAGTTGGGCGAGATGGGTGTTTCGGTACTTCCCATCTCGTAATCTAACCCCCGAACCTCAAAACAAAGAATCTCTGCTTTCATAATCAAACTTAGGCTACAATCAATAGGTTTTTCTTATGTTCCTCAAAACATAGGTGGCGACTCTAAAAACAAGTTAGACATCCTAGGATAATTCACGCGCTCTAGCCTAAGGCCGTGGTTTCCCCCGGGGTATCTACAGTGGCGACTCCGCTGGGGAGATTTGAGGGTTAAACTTGCATTCTGATCAAAATCTACATCTTTTCTGGGCATTCTGTTTCCTGATGGGGGAGGCGCGCGCGTCTGGCCTTTAAAGCCTAAGGCGCGCGCATCCCGCATCAAGAACCAGAATCGCCCACTTCTTCATATTCTTCATACTACATGCACATATTCCTATGAACCGCTCACTATCGAGTCGCACAAGTCCAACCCCAAACCCGTCGAGGCCCGTCCTAGAAAGTTTCAAGCTCCACCAGACCTTGGCTCTTTCGAAGCGGTAAACCTCAGCCCGTGGCGTAGTTCAAGACTACATGTCGGGGGTGACCTTTGAGCCTCATATTCAAGCCGAGCACAAACCACACAATTCTAGTTAGGGTCTAACACTCCGTGACTCAAGTCGGTTTCCATGTACCGAGATTTCCCTAAACTAATGTCTTCAAATCATACATGCCAACTTGTTGAAATGGACGCAATAAAAATCCATCCCCAAAAGTGGTTATTTTGGACGAAAATAAAAATCCGTCCCCGCATGTATGCTTTACTACATTAATTTAGTTTAATCCCGATACATGTAGGATTCACAAGCGCGATGGAATCCGATGAGTATATGGGACCGCGAGATGGTCTATATACTAGTGTGACGATTCCATTATTTTCTTAGAAACCCCAAAAGGGATTCATGCCCTCCGACTTATAAAAAAAAAAAAAAAAGAGTCTTTTCTTATGTGGTTCGAGTCGTGTGCCCAACTGTGTGTTCTAAGCCTCTTCGTGGACCGCAAGTGTTACTCAAGACTGACAAGGGCCTCTTCTGCAATATAGGTTCAATTGGTACTTACAAAGTCTACCGGGATTCAGCAAATCGGTTAGTCCGTGAAGAGATCACTCCAACAGCTCCAACATCAACCATGACCGGCAGCAGCAACACCATGTCTCTCGAACAGCTCTCAACCATGGTCCAACTCCTCCAAGAGCAAGTCTCCACCCTTAACAAGGAGGCACAAAGCAAAGACGACATTTGGCAATCCCACCTCGACAGCCAAAGGGAGGCCCACGAGGCCGAAATGGAGCTATTGAAAGAAAAGCTCACCAACCTTGCCAAGGGAAAGAACAAGAACAATGATGATGAATCCGAATGGACCGAGGGTTTGTTCAAGAGTCCTTATGTCAACACCCGCACCAAGAAAATGGGGGAACCAAGTTCCGAGAACAATGAGCCCAAAATGGTGGATTCTATCATGGACTACATCGACCAAAAGTTCAATGGGCTCAACATGGGGAAAGGCTCCGACACAAGCCTTTATCAATCATCCATCCTCATGAGTACTATAGCCGCTCTTCCCGATAAGTTCAAGATGCCCGACATAAGCAAATTCAAGGGAAACTCTTGTCCTATGGCTCACATTGAGACTTATATTTGGGCAATAGTTCCTAAGAAGGTCTCCCCCAAGGTGATGGCTCAATGCTTTCCTCTCACTCTCGAGGGGGCGGCAAAAGAATGGTATGCTACTCTCCCGCTCACTGTCCGTCTTGATTGGGACTCCGCCATGCTTGCCTTCAAGAACCAATACCAAGGCAACACCACTCACCGGCCCACAAGGAAAGAGCTAGAGAACACTACTCAACGAGACAATGAGTCCTTCATCGACTTCACAAGGAGATGGAATGACAAACTCTCTGAAATTGTTGAGAGGCCGAACACAAAAGAGCAAATGGACATATTTCTCAAGTGTCTCAAGATTGATCTCCGCACTCACCTAAGTGGGGCTTGCTACCCCGACTTCTCCCAAATGTATGAGGCGGGGGTACGCATGGATGACTTGCTCAAGGAGATTAAGAAGACCACTCCTTCTTACCGCTACAAGGCCGCTTCCAACTGCACAAAAGAGGCCTCGGTCAACGCCGTCACTATTGACAAGGGGAATTACAAAAAGGTTCCTCCACCTCAAGGGAAAAGGCCCCGAAGTGACCGTGTCTACACGCCTCTCCAAGGCATGACTCAAACCGAAGTGTTCGAGGTCCTCAAGGCAAAAGGTCAAGTCACACCCGTGCAAGGGTACCAACCCAAGACGATCAACTCCAATCATGCTCACCACAAATATTGTGGCTACCACCAATATAGTGGCCACACCACCGAGGAATGCTTCATTCTCCGCAATGTCATTCAAGATCTCATAGATAAGAAATAATTTGTAGTGACTAATGACGAGCATGTCAATGTAATAGAGATAGGAGAATTTGAGGGGACCACCCATTCAATCCCAATTGTGAATGGGGGCCCCAATGTTATGAATAAACTTGACAATTCTTGTTATGTAGTGACTTACGATGAGGTAATGAGGGAAGTACTAGAGAATAGGAAAAAGAAGCAAGATGGGAACGTCAACATGCTAACTCGATCCGGTCGAGTCATAGCAAGCAACCCTTCCACTTCCGCACCGAGCTCCTCTTCTCAAAAGCCGCAAGCTCACAACGCTCCCGAAGATCCTCTACTTGTCCAACTCAAGAAAACTCAAGTCAACATCTCTATTTGGGACCTCATTGCATCCTCGAAGAAACACCGAGATCTCGTCATCCGCAATCTCGATGATACCTCAGTTTCTCCCGATACTTCTCCCGAGGACCTCACGGCAATGATTGGTCACATTCACTTTGGCAACGTCATCACCTTTGCCGATATGGACCTTCCACCGTTTGGTTCCGACCACAACGAAGCTATTTACCTCAAGGTACGAGCAAGGGGGAGGCCCGTCTCAAGAGTCTTAGTGGACGGTGGTTCCGCACTCAATCTCATGCCTGGTAGAATCATGGGCATACTGGGGCTTAAGGATTCTGATTTGAAGCCGTCTACTCAAGTAATCCGAGGTTATGACAGCACCGCCCGTACAGTCATGGGTATGATCGAAATTGACATTGAGTTTGGGAGCATGGTCATGTCCGTTCCATTCCAAGTACTTGATATCCCGGCCTCGTTCAACTTACTGTTGGGTCGACCATGGATTCACAGTGCTAATGCCGTACCGTCAACTCTCCACCAATGTGTCAAGATCCGAAATGGTGATGAAATAGTGACCGTAATGGCTGAAAACATTACTATCCACAGAAAAGGTGAGCCCGTCCACCAAGTTCAGCATGGTCTACCAGACTCCACTCTCTCCGGCGTCTCAATCAGCGCCATTGACGAAGAAAGGAGAAACGGATCATGGACGCCCAGCAATCACAAAGTCCTCCGCATGATGAGGAATATGAACTACTTCCCTGGTTTAGGCTTAGGGAGATATCAACAAGGAATCCTACATCCCGTGCAAGTCCCATTTGTCAAGAACACCTTCGGTTTGGGGTATGAGCCTTCCAAAGAAGACTTGAAACAAGAGCAAGCAATCAAGAACGAAAAGGCCCGAGCTCGTAACGAAGGTCGTCGGTATGAAGTCCCTAACCTAAGGCCTTACCGCAAGACGTTGAATGGATATTTTGTCCGCCAAGGGGAAGACGTTCCATACATGATCTTTCCCGAGCCGTGGGTTAACAATAAAGGTGTCAAAAAGCCTGGCCTCGAAATCTTCTCCGATTGTGAGATCCAGATATCCGAAAGGGAACCAACTCCCATGTCGCCCCGTGAATGGTGGGGAAGGAAGGTGACTATAGAGTCCGAGACAGAAATCACCGTGGGGGAAGAACTGACAGATTTAGCCTCCATGTTTGAAGAGCTTGCCATGATGAATGAATGCCAAGTTAACGCCATCCATGACACCGTTATCATGAACGAAACTATCAATGAGATCCCGCCAAGCTCCGAGCCGATCAACAATTGGTATTCAACAAAAGGGCCCGTGGTATCCGAGGAATTCTTAGTCCAAGAAATGGGTTGCATACCCCGCACAGCAACAAAGGAAGAGCAGCTCACACTTACTTTCGAGTCCGAGAGTGTCTCTAATACCCTCACCCAAGAAGATTTGGAGGCCATAGCCGAGCGTGTGTTTCCTTTCTTTGCTAATGAAAAATTTGATATTTCTGAGTACCCTGAGATTGCAAACATCATAAATGATGAATTAACTAATAATAAACTAAACGAACAAGTTAATAACGATTCAAATTATGATGAAATAGACCACGAAAACATAACATACTCAAATGAACTTGCTCAACAAGTCCGTAGTCGTGGCGAGAATGGTCCAAAGGCTGACGAAGAATTGCAGGTTGTTAATCTGGGTACCGAAGAAGAGCCAAAAGAAACTAAGATTGGAAGCTTCTTCAAGGGGGACGATAAAGATAGGTTGACTGCATTACTACAGGAGTTCGTGGATGTATTCGCATGGTCATACATGTTGGGTTTCGATCAAACATGCGCAGCGGAAATTAGCATTTAAAATTTTGAAACCCAAAGCCATGGAACCGTTCATATGATTAAATCAAATACAACATAAGAATAAAGGAATAAACTAACCCTTGATGGCTATCAAATTCTCTTGGTCTTTGGTGGAGGTTTGAAGACTTGATCACGATCACAAAGCTTGAACACGAACTTTGAAGATGATGATTTTCACCCTCTAGCGGTATCCACACTTCGAACGAATATCAAAGGAGCTTCTTTGATCTTGGTTGCTAGACCAAATTGTGAAACACTTTTTCACAATCAAAAGAACTATATGGAATTTATTTTGTGTATTATTTTGTTCCTCAACCAAGAATGTCTTGGAACAAAATAAACCCTCTCTCAAACTCTTTGAGACTCACAAAATCATTGCCTTTGAGTGCTGGCCGAATTTGGTCTTTTATACACAAGTATGACCTATTCCAAATAGGAAACTTGTGTCAAAATCCGTCCAAAATTCGTTTCCTAATCAAATTAGGAATCTGCCACCCGACATCACTGTGCGGCCGCCCAAAACCATCTGTGCGGTCGCACAATATTCTGAAACAAAACTGGTACAAAACTGAGATGAGTGTGCGGCCGCCCAATCCATTATGTGCGGTCGCCCACTTCTCAGAAAGTCCAGAATTTCCAAAATTCCAATGTAGTCCTTTTAAAGATTCGTTCTATTGTGTGTGACCCTCTAGGATTATACTAAGTTGGCAATGAGCTCAAACATGATCCCATAAGATATGATTAGGTTCTAGCAAACCGTCATACCTACCCAAATAGTATAACTAGATACAAGTTCGCATTCCTTTAGAATATGTCACAATCCCTTTGTCCACAATGTCATTGAACACAAGTCATGGTCAAACAGTCAACTTGTTTTGTTCAATACTTTCTCGATTCCGAATATGTTGATAATCCAAATGACATTGATCCAATCAATTCATTTGAGTCCGGCCGAACATTTCATCAACATCATTCCTACGAGAGGCCCAAGCTTGACATCTCTCCGTGGAGGGACAAATCCATTTAGCTTATTATTCTTCCCAACGGGAATCCGATTATGCCAATCATACCCTTTATAACTACCGTGTTAAGGTAGCGTTTGAATATGTCAAACACAATGTTCATCAAGTGGAAGACTATAATAACTTCATGTCTAAGGATTCAAATGACATAACTAATATGAGATATATGTACGACATAGACCATGACATAAATCTCATAGAGCGGGTCATGTCCAGTACCTTGTTCCAAACAAGTACCCATAAATCTAACATGATCATCTCATGATCATTTAGCCTTTATACTAGTGCTTAATAAGTACTAGGGACGGGGATTATTATAAGTAAACATGAACAACAATAATAATCAAAACATCTCTTTTATTGATATGAAATAAATGATAACAATTACAACGTTTATTAAACGTGCCTAGGGCACCACTACCAACAATACAAAGACATGCCGGGTTTAGACAGAAAGGTAGCGGAGCATTGGATTCCGATCAAAGAAGATGCCAGGCCAGTAAAGCAGAAGCTCCGAAAGATCAAGCCAGAATGGTCTCTGCAGGTCAAAGAAGAGATTGAGAAGCTCCTCAGTGTGGGTTTCATCAAGGTTATCGAGTATCCGACATGGTTAGCCAACATTGTGACAGTCAGGAAGGCGAACGGCAAGGTTCGAGTTTGTCTAGACTTCCGGGATTTAAACAAAGCTTCCCCAAAGGATGATTTTCCACTCCCTAATATCGACATGCTAGTCGACTCCACTGCTGCCTACGAGGTTCGCTCATTCGTGGATGGGTTCGCTGGGTACAATCAGATTCTCATGGCCGAGGAAGATCAACATAAGACAGCCTTCACAACACCGTGGGGTACCTTTTGCTACACAGTCATGCCGTTTGGGTTAAGAAATGCTGGGGCTTCCTACCAAAGAGCCGTGACAGACTTGTTCCACGATATGATTCACAAAAAAATCGAGGTCTATGTGGACGACATGATCATTCACTCCAAAGGAACCGATGGTCAACACCTAATCGATCTCCGCAAGTTCTTCGAAAGGCTTCGTCAACACAAGATGAGGCTCAACCCTGCAAAGTGCACATTCGGGGTTATCCGAGGCAAAGTTCTTGGTTATATGGTCACTGAAAGGGGAATCGAAGTAGACCCCTCCAAAATCAAGGCAATCATTGACATGCCTCCTCCAAAGACGCAGAAAGAGATTAAAGGTTTCATGGGAAGACTACAATACATCAGTCGGTTTGTGCACCAACTCACTTCCATGTGCGAGCCAATCTTCAAGTTACTCAAGAAGAATGTGGCTCTAGAATGGACCGACGCGTGCCAAGAAGCCTTCGATCAAGTGAAGCATTACTTGACGTGCCCTCTTGTTCTAGTTCCGCCGCACAAGGAAAAACCTCTGTTGCTTTATCTCACTGTCAATGAGGAAGCCCTAGGGGCTATGTTAGCACAAGAGCAACAAGAGTCCACAAAGGAGAACGCCATTTATTTTGTCAGTCACCGATTCCAAGGAGGCGAAAAGAACTACTCTGTCTTAGAGAAGTCATGTGCAGCATTGGTTTGGGTCACTCAAAAGCTCAAACACTATATGGAAGCTTTTCCGATCAAGCTAGTAGCAAAGGTGGACCCGCTCCGCTACATCTTCAAGAAGCCTTTCATGTCAACAAGAATAGCTAAATGGTACTTCATGCTCGCCGGCTATGATATCACTTACGTCACACTAAAATCCGTCAGGGGGAAAGTGTTCAGTGACCAGCTTGCCGAATTCCCGTGTGACGAAGTGAAAGGGGGAAGATGTACAGTTCCCCGACGAGCATTTAATTTGTACCACAACCGAGGAAGACAAGTGGCAACTTTTTTTCGATGGCGCCGCCAATAAACACGGTTTTGGTATAGGGGTATTGCTCGTCGATCCAAAAGACATCTACACTCCCATTGCCATACGCCTGGAATTCGAAGCTACCAACAATATTGCCGAGTACGAAGCATGCATAGCAGGGCTCGAAGCAGCTCTCGAAAGAAACGTCACGGAACTAGAAGTGTTCGGCGACTCTTTACTCCTTATCAATCAGCAATCGGGTAAATGGCGAACCCAAGACCCGACTCTCCAACAGTATGGTCAGCACCTTGAAGAACTGGCTGAACAATTCCAAGAGATCACTTTCAACTACCTGCCAAGGGATAAGAATCGCTTCGCCGATGCACTGGCCACTATAGCTTCATTAGTTAAAATGCCCAAAGGGAAAATGGTGAAGCCTTTCAAAATTGCTCGAAGGAGCAGTCCGGCATATTGCATGAGTATCGAGATCAACGAGGTTCAAACAAACTCTCCGTGGTATTCGGACATCATGAACTTCCTCAAGGACGGCACCTATCCCGAGAACATCAATAAGAAGTCTCAAGCAGCTCTGCAAAGGTTAGCCTCTCGGTACGTACTGATTGGGGACCGAGTCTATAAAAGGCACCACGACGGGATCAATCTCTTATGCGCCAATGAGACCGAAGCTCAAGAGATAATGTGTGAAGTGCACGAAGGAGAATGTGGACTCCACATGAATGGGTTTATGCTAGTCAAGAAGATACTTCGCATTGGTTACTATTGGAGCACTATGGAACGAGACTGTATCGAGAAAGTCAAAAGGTGTGCCAAGTGCCAATTCCACGCTAATCTGCAACATGCTCCACCCTCACAACTTTACAACATGGTCACACCTTGGCCTTTCTCTTGTTGGGGGATAGACATCATCGGTAAAGTTCATCCTGCCGGAAGCAATGGGTAGTCATTCGTCCTAGTGGCGGTCGACTACTTCACAAAGTGGTTCGAAGCACAAGCCTATCGGACCCTCAACGCCAAGAAAGTGGCCGAATTTGTAAAGATTAATATCATGTGCCGATACGGCGTGCCTCATGAAATCATTTCCGACAACGGCTCTCACTTTGAGAAGGAAATGGATGCACTTTTGGTAGAATACAAGATCACCAAGCACAAGTCATCTCCTTACCGGCCCCAAGCAAATGGCGCAGTCGAAGCAGCAAATAAGACCATCGAGACCATCGTCAAGAAAATGGCCTCAACAGGAAGGGATTGGCCCGAGAAGCTACCACTAGCATTGTGGGGCTACCGCACATCAATACGATCCGCAACAGGAGAAACTCCTTATGCATTGGTCTATGGTTCTGAAGCCGTACTCCCTATCGAACTTGAAGTCCCATCTCTACGGGTCCTCCTCGAGAATCAAGTCAACGAGGTCAACTGGATGCAAAGTCGATACGAACAGCTAGCCTTACTCGACGAGAAGAGGTTAAGAGCACTCGAACACACGAGGGCATATCAGCAAAGGATGGCAAGAGCTTTCAACAAAAAAGTGAAGCCTCGAAACATCAATGTGGGAGATTTGGTCTTAAGACAACATCCTCCTAATACCATGAATCCCCTGGGGAAATGGGGACCACGATGGATCGGTCCGTACGTGGTCAAAAAGATACTAAGCGGTGGTGCAGTCCGGCTCGTGGATTTAGATGGTGACCAGCTGCCAAAGGAGGTCAACCTCGACAAGCTCAAGAGGTTCTACACTTAATAAACAAAGACCATTAAAAAAAAAAAAAAAAAAAAAAAATCTCTCGCTAGGTTGAAAACCCGCAAGGGCGGCCTAGGCAAAAATTAGAGCACGTGCAAAAAAGAAGCCCGCTAGATTGAAAACCCGAAAGGGCGGTCTAGGCAAAAAACAGGGTGCACAAAAAAAAAAATGGTCTTTGTTTGTTTGAACTACGAAGACCTGAGCCTTCCAACTGGAGGAACGTAGGCAACCTTCGGGTGCGGTCTAAAACATATCAAAAATACCCAATTCACTTCAAATAACAAAATGCAATTTTTTATTCATTCAATGAATTATTCAAACCATTACAACGGATTTATTGAGCAACAAAAGACATCAAAATATTAAATCCTAAAACAAAGTGGTCTAATTGCAATCTCTTGGGGTACTAAGAAAAATCCAATTTTCTCTTAGCTTTCGAAGGACCACCCGATCGTCTCTCAATCCTTTTCTTATTGGGTAACAAAGGAGCACTAATACGCACCGAAACCTTCTGTGATGCAACACGTCTCCTAGAATAAAAGTCATCCAAAGGAGTACCGAAAGGGTCAGCGAGAATGTTACTCGAATCAGCAGCAACCTCCCTATATCTCAAAGTGCTGCTAGGCTCAAAACCCTGTCCCAACAACTCGACACGAAGCACATCAACCCAAGTGATGCCACGGTAAAGGGTGCCAAATAAATAGTCCAAGTAGCTCTCGGGAAGGAAGACACTCCCCCGATGCAGAGGAGCGAAAGCCCAACGATTGCGGTCATCTCCCCAAGCCGACTGAAGCTCACTCGAGAAGTCAGGACCCATGTAAGCAACTGGACGAAGCATTCCATCCCTCGGAAAAGGAATTGTCTGTTGGCGACCGAACTGCCGCAGAACCCGCTCTGGCTGGTAAAATGAAGAATCTCTCAAACCGGGTACAACCACGTGCTGAAAACCAAGAGTCCATTCCACAAAAGGATGAAGACCCCAAGAAGGAGGACACCACTCAATATCGGCGGTCACCCGAGAGGCAAAGAATTTCTTCCAATCATCTTCAGATAAATCCCGGATCAACAACTTCCTCCTATGAACAGCAAAAGGAGACAAATCACCATCCGGAAAATAAATTCTGAAGTGTTCTCGGAGCCATATGGTCAAGAGCAAAGGGCTTCCCCGACACATCTTGCCCGTCCTATGTAACTCATCAAGGCCCTGCAACGTCTCCCCTACAATAAGAGGGATTACACTAAATTGCTGCTCCTTAGCTTGCAAAATAATCTCAGCCAACGGCGCGTCCGCAGTCCCGAAGGGTGTAACAAACAGTACTTCGCTGAAGAGACAAACGGCCATGGCATTTCTTTTGAAAGATTGAACCACCGGGTCCTCCGAGTGTAAACTGAAGAACATCGGCAACTCAGTTATGTCAATCACGGTACCGTGCAACATCTTCCTCACGTCCTCAACAGGGAGATTCAGTAACTCAACCCAAGAGTCGACGGCACCACGGTGATATTTAGGGACGGCAATCCGACCGGCCAAAGGCATGCCAAGGATGGCCCAGAAATCATCAACAGTCGGCACCATTTCATTAGCTGAAAGGTTGAAGGTATGGCTGTCGCAATCCCAGAAAGCCGCGGCAGCTCTCAACAAATCCCAATCCGGCTTCAACGTCCGCAAGGTGAAAAGAATTCGGAACCCGAAATCTTTAATGAAGGCCTTCTTGGGATGGGTCTTGAAAGAATACACAAAAGTGCCCAAGTCCTTTTCATACGCACTAACGACCTTGGCCTCAAGGGCAAAGGAATTGGAAGCCATGGAAAATGTTGATCACAAGCAAAGTTAAGCAATAATGTGATGTTCAAAAATGGCAGAAAGGAGCTGTGAGGATCAAGTGGTCGAACAGAAGATGATATTATAGCTGTTGGGGGCTCTTTTGGTCAGTAAATGTCAAGCCCGGAATTCCGCCTCCCAGACGCGCGCGCCACCCGCCAGCAGTCTGAAGTGCGCGCGCGTCCCAAGCCTACATAGTAAGGCGCGCGCCTCCCAGGTCTAAATCGCTTCAAGAAAACGGCCTTGTCAGAGATCTCCAGCCTAAATCAAGACACTGTCCCGATCCTCGGACACCCAGTTGGGCACACCTTTTTCTGGTCCGCCCTTAAGGCATGTCAAAAAATCGAAAGTAGGATAGAAACTCCCACTCAAAAGTAGGTTGTCCTCTTCAAAATTCCGAACTCCCTAAATTCTGTCACGGGTGCCACACCCCCCTCAAGAGTCGATCTCAACATTTCATCCCCAGCAGGAACGTTTTTCTGGTCACGGCCAACCGTGCCCGTACCCCACAATTCAAAAAGTCAAGTGTGACTCCAAATGGCAGGAGACTTCAAAGCAATATTTCATCAAACGGATTCACTAACGGATTCGTCAAACAAGGGTTCACTAACAACCTCATTCAAAACATTCAACTGTGCCCACACCCCTCCAAGTCGACAACTCGGTCCATATCGAGACAAGCTCCCACGAGCTCCAAGTCGGCAACTCGGTCCATATCGAGACAAACTCCCATGAGCTCCAAGTCGGCAACTCGGTCCATATCGAGACAAGCTCCCACGAGCTCCAAGTCGGCAACTCGGTCCATATCGAGACAAGCTCCCACGAGCTCCAAGTCGGCAACTCGGTCCATATCGAGACAAGCTCCCACGAGCTCCAAGTCGGCAACTCGGTCCATATCGAGACAAGCTCCCACGAGCTCCAAGTCGGCAACTCGGTCCATATCGAGACAAGCTCCCACGAGCTCCAAGTCGGCAACTCGGTCCATATCGAGACAAGCTCCCACGAGCTCCAGGTCAACAAACTCGGTCCATATCGAGACAAGCTCCCATGAGCTCCAAGTCGGCAACTCGGTCCATATCGAGACAAGCTCCCATGAGCTCCAAGTCGGCAACTCGGTCCATATCAAGACAAGCTCCCATGAGCTCCAAGTCGGCAACTCGGTCCATATCGAGACAAGCTCCCATGAGCTCCAAGTCGGCAACTCGGTCCATATCGAGACAAGCTCCCATGAGCTCCAAGTCGGCAACTCGGTCCATATCAAGACAAGCTCCCATGAGCTCCAAGTCGGCAACTCGGTCCATATCGAGACAAGCTCCCATGAGCCCCAACTCAACAAACTCGGTCCATATCGAGACAAGCTCCCATGAGCTCCAATACAACACTCCAGCAAAATCCGTTCACACAGGGAGCGCACCACTATCTCTCGCAAATTCAGATTCCTGCTTTCATCGAGTATTTGCCTTTTCTTGGTGATGTCCTCGGCGGGTGTTTTTAACTTTCGTCGACGCATTCTGCTTTGCAGTCCACGTCGCCGAGGGGCTCTGTAGACACCCCGCCTTGGACCGCTCACCCCGATTACACATTTGATTTTATGTTTCTCCCCATTCTAAGTGTTTCTCGTTAGTTTCTGTCACTTCCGTTAAGTTCCTGACTGACTTCGTTAAGTCCAGGGACTAAACTGAATGACAGGGCTGACTTTCTAGTCCATTCTGTCAAAATTGCCTTATCTGAGTCGCGCGCCTCCGACACTAGGATCCAGACGCGCGCGCCTCCCGCCCCCAAAGCAGGAAGCGCGCGCCTCTGGGCGTCAGTTACAGATTTCTGGCCAGGATTCCCTCCCTTGCTCAATTTACAGGATTTTGCCCGGGAAGGATTTCTTGGTGACTGAGTTTTGGCACCAAAAACACCCCTCTTTCACCTATAAAAACCTCTCTTTACCTCCATTTTCAAGGATCGAAAAATCATCGGAAAAAGGGTCGAAAAATCAACAAAAGATTGAACTTACAAAAACTATACCAAAATCACTTTCTAAGGGTTCTCCAAGAATCAAATCAAGCAACATTTGAAGTTCTTCAAATTGTAGGTAAAAGTCCATCTTTTCCCTTCTTTTCTACTTCATCTCCTCTCTCTCTTTTACTTTAATCAAATGTGCAATCACCCAAATCATTTTGGGACATGACTCTAATGATCACCTCATATCATTGAGGTTGGTTAAGGAGTTATCTCCTACATTCCAAATCCTATTTTAAATCCCCCCTTTTCATGACTTAAAGAAGAAGAAGAAGAACATTTTCATTCATGTAGATTTTGATCAAGCAAGACCAACTTTAGTTGGGCGAGATGGGTGTTTCGGTACTTCCCATCTCGTAATCTAACCCCCGAACCTCAAAACAAAGAATCTCTGCTTTCGTAATCAAACTTAGGCTACAATCAATAGGTTTTTCTTATGTTCCTCAAAACATAGGTGGCAACTCTAAAAACAAGTTAGACATCCTAGGATAATTCACGCGCTCTAGCCTAAAGCCGTGGTTTCCCCCGGGGTATCTACAGAAGGAAATGGAGTTTCTTAACTTGGAGCAGAATATTATGTCTGTGGCTCAGTATACAGCCAAATTCACTGAGTTATCCAGATACTGTACTCACTTAGTGGCAACTGAGGAGAGGAAGGCTATGCGATTTGTAAAGGGATTGAGAACTGTGATTCGAACTCAATTAGTATCCCACAAGTTACAAGATTTTCAAGATGCTGTTGATCGAGC
Organism: Campanula takesimana; assembly: GCA_026119855.1. Classification (NCBI taxonomy): domain Eukaryota; kingdom Viridiplantae; phylum Streptophyta; class Magnoliopsida; order Asterales; family Campanulaceae; genus Campanula; species Campanula takesimana. The sequence goes on from JAOWBW010000841.1 coordinate 137,486, forward strand.
CTACCAGGTGGAGCATGATATTGAGGAACACAAGAAGAAAATGGAGTTGTTAGGTGCAGGGAGGCAAGGTAGGCAACAACAACAACGTGATGGTAATAGAGGGAATCAAGGTGGATCTTCACAATCAAAAGGGTCTTCTCAAAGACAGTCAGATAATAGAAATCAGGGTAACCCTTCAGGGAGTCAAAATAAGAAGGTTTGTAACTATTGTAAAAAAGAAGGGCATTCTGAAGAGAAATGTTGGAAGAAACAAGGTAGATGTATGAATTGCGGTCAGTTGGGTCATTTTCAGAGGAAGTGTCCCAGGTTTAAAAATCAGTCTTCGGGAAGTGTAGTTGGGTCTTCTCAGGGCCAGAAGAGGGATTTTTCAGGAAAGCCTAAGGTGCAGGGTCGTGTCTTTGCCATTACTCAACAATAGGCTTCAGATTCCTCTAATGTGATAGGAGGTATTATTTCTGTGTTTGGTTTGAGAGCACGTATACTTATAGACCCTGGTTCATCGCATTCTTATGTGTCTGTGCATTTTGCTTCTTGATTACATGTGTCTCCTGAGTCTCTACCTTATGTGTTAGAGGTGTTCGTCCCTATGGGGAAGTGTTTGGCAACTGATAGAGTGTTGCGCACTTGTGATGTGCAAATTTGTGAGCATGTTTTACTTGCTGGTTTAGTGATGTTGCCATCGCAAGGTTTTAACGTTATTGTGGTGGAGTTTTATATGCTAGTGTGCTTTAATTAAGCATGGTAGATATATGTGTCTAGCATTCATGCTATTTATGCATTAAAGTTTGAATTTTTTTTTTATCACAAGATTATGCCTGGTATTTGGTTTATGGGGTTAGCAGCAGAGTGTCTATAGCTAAACTGGAGAATGTATTCTTTCTTTGTGGGATCTCAGATATATTTTCTATTGAGTAGTACATGATTGATGAAAACCTTGGGTTATCTTGAGTTGTTACGGTATAATGCTATAGTGTTGATATCTAGTGCAATGTATCCATAACATCGGTTGAGTTAAAGGAGTAGAAGATTCAACTTGAGATATTTCTTGACAAGGGATTCATTATGTTTCATATATCTACGTGGGATGCATCAGTAGTGTTTATTACAAAAAGGTATGGTAACGATGTGTGCTTTGAGAAGATTGATTCCTTATGAACAAAATCATCCTACCCATAATTTGAGATTTATTGCGATTAAACATCCATTTCATTAGCGAATGACTTTGATGGAGCTATATTTGAAGTGTTTTCTGTCCATAAAGTTGAAGTATTGATTTTTTCAAAGAGAGTTATTCATGAGATAATGCAGATTGAGTACCATGGTATATCATCCGGGAAAGGTAATGTGTTAGAGGAATTAACAATTTGGAGTCTTTGTGAGTTGAGACATGGTGTGATTTTGCGATTGCGGAAGCTTTAAGTTTCTATTATATTGAATGATTTCAACTATAGAAAATTACTAGTGGAATGAACGATGATAGACAACACGATTTTGTTCGTTGCTAGTGATGGAACTTTAACTTTTGTAGCAGAGTATGTAGTCAACACTTAGTGGAACCAACATACATAATGGAATTCAACTACAGAAGATAGCTTGAATTTTATGGGATGCCTACGAGCATGATATTAAATATGGGTTCCTTATTTACTTCTCGATTTTGGCAAGCATTTCAGAAGGCTTTGAATTCAGAATTTGGGGTTCAGAACGACTTTTCATCCTCAGACAGCTGGTCAGTTAGGAAGAACCATTCAGATTCTTGAGGATATGTTGAGAACTTGTTCAGATGATTCTGAGAATTCGTGGGATATACCTTTACTTTTCGTGGAGTTTGCTTAATATATCAGTTCTTTTGGGATTTTGGGAAGAGTTGGAAATTGGGTTATCATCTTATGTTACTTCCTTCTCTTGACAAGGTTTATAATGTGTTTCAAGTGTCGAAGCTACGCAAATTTGTTTATGATTCTTCTCATGTATATCTCATGAAGAGCATCCAGTTCAGGTGATTGATTCTAAAATTCTAAAATTGAGAACTAAAAGTATTCCTCTTGATAGAGTCGTGTGGAGGAACCATAATGTGGAAGAATCAACTTGGGAGCTTTGAAAGGAAATACCTTTGGTTATTTGATTTATTTGATAAGTTACCCTAAAATTCGGGACGAATTTTCTTTAAGGGGGAGTGATTGTAACGACCCCAAAACCCGTCCCTATTTATTTTATATTTTTGGGAATTTTAATTTGACATTATGTGTGCATTTTATGTGTTAAAAAATATTTTTATGACTTGCTTATATTATTTGCTTCATTGTGTTATTTATTTGGTTAATGGTAATAATGGTTAAAGGAGTTAAATGATTAAGTTGAAACTTTAGGGTTCAAAGTGTAACTTTAAAGTTTAGGGGGTTAATTGCTCAACTTGAAAGTTGGAGGACCTAATTGTAAAATGGGTAAAGATATTTTTTAAAAGCAAACTTATCTCATCTCTCTGTGCGCACAAAACACACACACACACTGAAATTCTCCCTGTTCCTCGTAGAAGAAAAAGAAAAGGGTAAGTTCGTCCTATTTCGATTTAGTTCATTTTAATTACTTATCCGTTTTAAAAACTAATTATATATAAATGATCAGGGCGTTGAGTAGGTCATTTCTACCTGAACAAAATATATTTCTGCGATACTTTTTCCGGAAATAGGTAAGTTACTAATTCCCCTTAAATAGTAAAATGGTCATATATTTGCTATATGTGTGTTATATGGTGAAATTATTGTGAAAAGAATTTAATTGTGATACTTGTTTATTTGGGATAAAGGGAGTATAATTATACTGGGTAAGTGACTTGGTTTGTATGTTAGGATGTATATGGATATGTTTATATACTTGATAATGTTAGTATAAGTGTTTGAAAGTATACTCCTACTCGTGGGACGGTAAATTATTAACTTAAGTTAAATGTTAAATAAGTATATTATAAAAATTATACTATTATTCGTGGGACGGGGAAATGAATGAAAGTATCCTAAATGAGTATATTAGTATATTAGAAAAATTATACTTATACTTGTGAGACGGTGAAACGAAAGGAGTGCAATTTTGGTATATTTGGAGGTTTGGGCGGTTGCACACTTTTTGTGGGCGATCGCACACTCTTTCTGGAGCAATTTGGCCTTAATTGAGTGTTTTGGGCGGCCTCACACTATTTTTGGGCGATCGCACACTTTTCCTAGAAAATGGTTCAACCTTCCGGAGGCCATAACTTCTTCATACGGACTCCGATTTAGTCGTGTAAACTATCGTTTTGAAGCTCTTCTTGTGTACTACGTGATGAGTTGGTTTATTCAGTTGGGTTCTAAATATTATATTACGGAAATCCAGTAGGTGTTTAATAACAAAAAGAGTATTAATGGTCCGTTGCTGTAGAGTTGGTCCTTTGTGATCGAGTTTGGAATAATGTAACCGTTTAGGTTCATTTTGAGTGTGGTACATCTTTATGATGATTTCGTAGGATTTCTTACTTTGGAATCCCTTGTGTGAGAAATGAATTCGACATACTTGGTTGTTGAGGATCGTGTTCAAGTGTGTGCAAGATTGTTGTTTGACTTAATGTCATTAATAAAGGATTGTGTTGTGGCCTAATGTCAATGTTGTGAACTCTTTTATGAGTAACGTGGTTGCATTTTTTGATGTGTTTGGCTTGGTTTCTTGTGTAGAATCATTGCCCCGGTTGTTGTTGTTTTAGCAAGTATTTATTACTGTGCTCTTTGTTGAAAGTCCAGCTGGTTTTGTGTGTTATCGAGTGGAGGTGGAAAGAATTATAATGGCACACTAGCCAAGTTCACTATAAGGCTTTTCCACTGGACCTATTTCCCCAGGTTTGGGTGTTATCGAGTGGAGGTGGAAAGCATTAAGGCTTTTCCACTGGACCTATTTCACCAGTCCAGATTGGCCTTAGATGGGATGAACTCGCTCCCTCGCGTGAGCATTTAGGGGTATGACTTTGTGTCATTTTCTCCCGCTGTTGTTGTTGTGGTGTTATATGGTTCCGGAACCTGCTTCAGCTATTGATGCTGCCCCGTTGTTACTTTGGTTCAATTGATTATGGTTTAGTTTTCGGGATCTCGGCTTCAGCTATTTATGCTACTCAACTGGTTTTCTCAACTGGTTTTCTCAGATGGTATTCTCAGATGGTTATGTTATTTCGGTAAACCTTGGCTTGGTATTCTCGTAGGAGTGTTTACTCCTACACTATGTGTTGTATGATGAGTTGGTCGTTATTTCCAACCGGTATGGGACGGTTGGCGATAGGGAGCCTCTCATGTTATGTGCTATATGCTATATGATTATTTGTTGATATTGTTTCTTTATGATTATCATATCAGCATGTAACGTAGTTGCATTTTAGTAGCTTAGTGAGATTTATTCTCACCCCTTATTTGTTTACTGTTTTAGATAAAGGCGAGTCCAGGGGATAGGACACTTTGGCACGGGAGGACGTTGAAAGTGGTAAGAGTTGGGATTTGTTTTGGTCAAGGTTACATTACATAGATGTATAACCTTTTGGGTAGAGTTTCCTTGACTTCATCATCTTGTAATACCTATACTTTGGATAAGGTCGGTGTGTGTACATTTGTATAAAAGTTTGTAAGCCTTCGGGCTAAGTACTTTCGTTTGTGAAAGTGGTTTGAAAAGTTGGTTTGAAAGTCAGTGGAAGTCTTTGAACTTCAGGTGTTGATTTTGTTAAGTTTTATGAAAGTATATTTGAAAAAAAATTCAAAAGGTGTTTTATAACGTCTTCCATTCGTGTCCCGAGCGTGGGGCCAAGTAGGACCACGGGTCTGGGGCGCGACATACTTATTAATGATTGATGGTATTTTTGTTGTCATTTTTGCTACTGTATTGCAGTTGGGGTGCCGTCTCATAGAGTTGCTAATAGAAACAGCTTATATTCAACCTCCGGTTGATCAGTCAGCTGACGCTCCACGTGATATTCGGCCTGCATTTAGTCATACATTCAGACGTCTATCGTGGGATCCAAAGTAAGAAATATTTATGTTTCAGGTTAATTGGGCAGGATACTTTTATCTCTGATTTCTTAAGGTGAAGATGGCAGGGAAGTATTAGAAAATAGGTATTACAAAGAATTTTAGTTCTAACTATTGTTGATTGTAACATTAACTATATTATTCGAGAACAAAAATCTTTTAAGCCTTGTTAGTTTATAGCTCTTCTGAATGATTAATTGTAAGAATTGTTGTTGTTGTAATGAAAGGTTGGTTGTTATTATTGTTGAATGAAATGTTTGTTATTTCATGTTAATTTTTTTTTATTTGATTTTTTTGTTATAATTTATATAATTTGAAATAGCCACAGCAGCAAAAAATGAAAAAAAAATGAAAATATAGCCTTAGATAGCGCTTTATATACGCTACCTAAGCTTCCTTGCTTAGGTAGCGCATACAAAAGCGCTACGTAACGTTAAAATGTCATAAACAAATCTAGTGCTTAGATAGCGCATAAAAAGCGCTATCTAAGTTCATTTCTGAAAAACGCTATGTAAGCTCCAATGCTTAGGAAGAGCTATGGTAACTTGCATAGCGATAGCTTAGATAGCGCTTATTATGTTCTATCTAACAGCAAAACATAAGCGTTATGTAAGCCTGATTTTGTACTAGTGCAAAAACCGACGGATCCCGACCCGACCCGCATGGCAATATTAACATTTTATTTCTTTTCAACCATTATTACTTTCCTAACCTAGTATATGATCTAGTGTGCGTATTTTCAGATCCTAGGGTTTTCAAATCCTAGAGAGAGGGCATCGCAATCGGCGATTCAACTGGGGAGTGGCGACGTCGTCGAGGTCTCCATCCTCCGCTCCGGAAACCAACCTTCGCTCCGGCAACCAGCCAACCACCATCCTACGACAGTACTAGTCTTCCACAGGTCCGGCTACCTCGTCGTCCAAGGTAATTGTCGTGAGTGTTCGATTTTCATGAATCTTGAATGCATACTGTCATTATCAATTTATAATCCCTATTCTCTAGCAAATCTGAGTAGACATATCATTATTTTGCGACTTTAATATGTGACTCTGAGTGAATTTTTGATTCTCAGTTGGTGAGTGTAATTTCAATCGTGTTCTTTGTCTAATTTCTGTCGAAAATTATACTTTGTAGGATGTAGCTACATATTTCATGTTTGCACAGTTGCACTTAAGCATGTTTTGAGACTTGCATAAAAATGTGAAGTGAAAGTGTGATAAAAATGAATGTTTTTATATTGGAAGTTTCTTAGACTATATATATATCAGTTTTTTTGAGTTCTTTTGTAGTAAATTGACTTTTTTTTTTTATTTATTAGATGTCTAAAAGAAAGGCTCGAGAGATTGAGGCTCCTAATATGATGATGATGTGCATGTATATGAGAAGGGGATGAACTTATGGTAGATTCTCAAAGTGTTGCTGCGAGTAAAACATCGGTTGGTTCAAGACCTCCTTTGAATGAGATTGAATCTTCTATGGAAGATACTAGTCTTAAGAAGAGTTTAACATCTGATGTGTGGAAATAGATGACTAGAACAACTATTGACGGGGTTGTTAAAGCCGTTTGTAATTTTTGTAACAAGAAGTTGAATGGGGCTAGCAGTGCTGGGACTTCTCATTTACGTAATCACTTGACTATGTGTAGAAAGACTAACAATAAAGATGTTGGGCAAATGTTGTTGTAAGCTGGTGAGAAGAAAAAGGATAGTAAGGTGGAGTACCGCGCATTTGCCTTTGATCAATCCAAGTCAAGAAGAGATCTTGCGGATATGATTATGTTACATGAATATCCATTTAGTATCGTAGATCATCATGGATTTCGTAAATTCTTAAACAACCTCCAAGCCTTATTTGAAATGATTACGAGAAATACTATCAAGAGTGACATTATGATGATTTATCATTCCAAGAGAGAGAAGTTGTTTAAGGAATTGGTAATCTTGAACTCGAGGGTTGCTATCACTAAAGATTTGTGGACCGCGAAACCGAACAAGAAAGGATTCATGGCAATTACTGCACATTATATTGATTCCTCGTGGGATTTGCAAAATTGAATAGTAAGGTATGTTTTAATTTACTAGCACAAGTTTTAGATTGCTCTACTAGTTGTTGTTTTTTTTGTTGAAATTTCATTCTTATGTTTTTCTTTTTGTTTTAGGTTTATTTATGTTCCCCCTTCATATAGTAGTGATGTCCTCACAGAATTTCTTGTTGAAGCATTAATGGAATTTAATCTTGATAGGAAGTTTTCAACTATCACAGTTAATAATGCATCTTCCAATGATTCTATGTTGGATAAGATGGTTGATAGACTAGATCCTAGCACACTTATGTTGAGAGGGAAAGTTATTCACATGCGGTGTTGTGCACATATTTTAAATTTGATTGTGAATGATGGGTTAGAGGTTATTAAGAAGGAAGTTGAAAATGTGAGAAATAGTGTTGTCTATTGGATAGGTTCTCGTAGTAGAATTCAAAAGTTTGAGGATTTGGCCCGCCAATTATCCATTAAAGACATTACTTCTTTCGTTCTTGATTGCCCTACTAGGTGGAATTCGACTTACATCATGCTTGAGACGGCCTTAAAGTATAGACTTATATTTCCACGACTAAAACTAAAAAGAAAGGTCTTATACTTGTTTGCCGGATGAAGAAGATTGGAGAAGAGTTGAAAGAATTACTGAGAAACTAAAAAAGTTTTATGATGTGACATTGATTTATTTGGGAACTTCTTATCCTACTTCTAATGAGTTTTTTCTACATGTTTGTGAAATCAAACTGGCATTGAATGATTGTGTTCTTGATCCCGAACTTTTTATTTCCGATATGGCAACAAAGATGCTTGACAAGTATGATAAATATTGGAGTGAATGTCATGAAATTTTGGGAATGACATGTGTTTTGGATCCGAGATTTAAGATGAAACTTGTTGAGTATTTTATGCCTAAAATTCATGGAGAGTTTGCTTTTGTTGAGATTGAAAAAATTCGAAATTCTTGTTTTGATTTGTTGAATGAGTACTAAAGTGAAAAGAATGTGAATGAAACGGTCGTGAGTGGAGCATCATCTTCTTGTTCTTCGGGTGGTGGTTGGAATGCAAGTGATAGGGCTTCGGATTTTAGGAAGTTTGTTTTTAGTACATCAAATCAAAGGGATGTAAAATCGGAATTAGATCACTACTTGGAAGAATTGGTGTTGCCAATAGAGGGAAGTTTGATGTTTTGGGATGGTGGAAGACAAATGGAGTTAAATTTCCAACTCTACAAAAAATTGGTAGGGATGTGCTTGCTATACCGGTTACAAGTGTTGCTTTCGAGGTGGCCTTTAGCACAAGTGGAAGATTAATTAGTCCTCATCGTAGTAGATTGGCTCCCAACACATTAGAAACATTGATGTGCACCCAAAATTGGCTACGGAATGAAAATCAAGATAACTATTATAAATTGCTAACCTTTAGTTTATAACGCAAAATCTTGGGAAAAACGTGTTTTTCCAAATGCTTAGGAAAAACGTGCTTTAAAAAAAAAGAGGTGGTATTTTTGTAAATAATCAGAACTTCTCAACGGTTCTGGATATCAATATAAAGGCTTCTGGATATGAGATTGATAGCCAGAACTTTTGAAAGTGATAGCCAGATGGGTCCTGGATATCAATATAAAGCGTTCTGGATATGAGATTGATAGCAGAACCTTTGAAAGTGATAGCCAGAACCTTTTAAAGTGATAACCAGAAGAGTTCTCTGGTTTTGGATATCAATATAAAGCCTTTTGAATATGAGATTGATAGCAGAACCTTTGAAAGTGATAGCCAGAAGGGTCCTAGATATCAGTATAAAGCCTTCTGGATATCAATATAAAGTCTTCTCGAGGTTTTGAAAAAAACGTTTTTCCTAACCATTAGGAAAAACGCGCTTTACAGGAGACCAACCCAGTTTATAAACTTGTAAATTTTACTTGTGTATAACTCATTACTTTTTTGTATATAGGTCTTTATTTGAGTGTGGCTAAAGTTGATAACTTGGCAACTTGCGGTGATGATGTTGATGTTTAAGATTGATTGGGTAAGGAAATTTTATTATGCCAATTATTTATTTAGTTACTCTTTCTAGTTTTAATTATCTCTTTGTTTATTTTTAACTATGTAGATTTGATGACTCGGGGTTAGAAGATGAAATGGGATTGAAGCGGAGAATAAAGTCTCCTTGAAATTGTTTGGTTTTAAACATTGTTATGATGGATTTTTATTTGTTTTGCCTGGGTTGTACTAACACTTAAGACTTAGCAGGTTGTCTTGATGTTTGATCATTTTTATTTGTTTTATTTGGGTTGTTACACTAAACAAGTAACTAGGTTGTTGACATTTGTGTATTGAAGTCTTTTTTAAGACTTGTTGTTGTTGTCTGTGTTCTTTTTTTTTTTTTTTTGGGATTTTTACCAATAAGTCATTGGGGGAATGTGGTATTTACCAATAAAAACACAACATTTCAAATTCTACCATAGGGTCCTTAGGTTCAAATCAATTTTACCAATAAATCCCTTGTACCTTTTAAATGGCAAAAATACCCCCAGCCCAAATTAAATCCTCCAACACCTCTAACCTTTGACTATTTTTGACTGCCACCTTTACATTTAACCACCACCGCCCGCCGCCACTGACCACCACCACCATCCGCCACCTACTGCCGGCCACCACCACCGCTGACCACCACCATCCGCCGCCGCTGACCGCCGGCCGCCACTACCACCATCCGCCGCCGCTGACCACCGGCCACCACCACAGCTAACCACCACCACCGACCGCCGACGAGCCGCCGTCGGCCACCGCCATCTGCAACCCCAAGTATTATAAATAAAAATTATTTGCTCTTGGGAGGGTTTGAACCCAAGACCTCTTGGTTTTGGTTAAGAGCCCTAACCTCTAAGCCAAGCTTCTTACTTGTTTCATTAGTAGACTATTATATATTTAACACTACAATCTCACTTTTTTTTTTTTTTTTGGTTAGGAGCATTAATTCTTCACAATTGGACAATTACTCATTTTTAATAAAACAAAATAAGATAAATTTATTTCACAATTGTTTAAAGAGCATTTGACAACACATAGTTCTGAAAATGAGTATCCTTTGTAAAAATTGATAACTGAGAAATGAATGTACCAGTTCTTGTATATGTGAATAACTGAGAAATGAATGTCTCATTTATTATATAATTAAACCGATAAATTGAGTCACCAATTGGGAAAAATGAGAGGTGATTTTATCAGTTTTTATTCAATTATGAATAACTGTTAAATGAATGTCTCAGTTATTATATTCAAATTCATGTGTGAACAATTGTGAAACGCATGTCTCAGTTATTATAATGATTGTGAAATCATACAACTGTGAAACCATATAATTGTGAAATCATACAACTGTGAAATCAATTGAGAATAAATTTTATAAGTGATAAATGAAAAATGACACAAGTAAAATGAGTAATCATTCAAATGTGAAATTAATTGAGAAATGAAAATGATTTGTCAATTATTTACAAGAGAAAAATGAAGTTTTTATTTTTAAAATTTGAATCATAACTTGAATATACTTGTTTGATTTCCTTGCCTTATTTTTCCACATCAAGTGGGCTCCAATAATTTCCTGAAAGCTTACATATTATAGTCACACTAATGATCTTCAATTATGCAATCTAAGAATATATGTCCATTATTTCCCTATTATATTGAAGGATTTATAATTTGCTTGGCTACAATTTACAGGAGAGGAAGCGGGGGACGTGGCTTCATCAGTGGTGCTGGAGAAACAGAACTTCAGCTTCAACGCCGAAGGTTTGCTGCTTGACTCTAAATATGAGTATCCTTTGTAAATATGTACCAGTTTGGCGTGAGTAGCTTTTGGGTGAGGAGGGGTAATTTGGTCCAGCGACAATACCAGGGACTTATTGGGGGTTTTGTAAATATCAGTCCTTATTGGTAGTATTTATTTGGTTGATGGATGTTTTGGTCAAAGCCTCTCTTTTTTTTGTACAAGTTGTTGTTGTTGTGTTCTTGCTGTCTGTGAGTAATGACAGCAAAAAGTGGGATCATTCCCTAGTTGTTTTTTTTCGTGTGCAGTCGGGCGGGTTCGGGCCAGGCACATGTTTATACCCCTCGGGTCGGGCCGGGTACGGTGTGACCAATTGTATGTGTGGGTCAGGTTCGGGTTTGATCAAACCCGGCCCGTTGTCATCACTGCTTATAAATAAATAATACTGTAATGAAAAAAAAAGGTGTTGTTATACACACCCGTAAAACTTATAAATACACCCGTAAGTAGATTGAAATTTTAAATGGTACAACACTGTAAAGCACAGTTACGGGTGTATTCATAAGTTTTACCCCGGTGTATAACAAGAACAAAAAAAAAAAAAAAAACAATCTTCGTATTGGGCAACGCGTTACTCAATTCCAATTTACCCAAACCCTAATTCAGAGCCAAAACCCTAGATTTTACAATCAAGCTGCGCATTTGCCGTTTCTCTCCCATCTTCTCAAAACCCTCCAATTTTTCAGCAATTTCCAGAAGGGCCGACATCAATTTCAAGATGACAATTAAGCTGTTCGGCGGTAGTGATAGCTCCGATGACGAAGAACCAAAGATAGAAATCAACAAGGAGTTTGCTCGCCGGTACGAGCACAATAAGAAACGCGAGGAGTTGCACCGGTACGAGGAGCTGAGGAAGAAAGGCGTTATTGATTCTGGTTCAGATGACAGTGAAGACGATTCGTCCGAGGATGAGTTCGATGAATTGAGTAAGAACGATTTGAAGTTCTTCGATGCTTTGATTAAGGTTAAGAAACAGGATCCTGCTCTTAATGATAAAGAAGCCAAGCTATTTGATTCTGATGAGTCTGAGTCAGAGCCGGAGCCGGAAGGGGAAGGCGGAGAGGGAAAGGACAAGAAGGAAAAGAAGAAGAAGAAGCGAATGTACTTGAAGGATGTGACGGCGAAGCACTTGATTGAGGAAGGGCCGGAGTTTGAGGAGGAGAGAGAGGAGAGGAAAAAGAGTTATTTTGAAGAACAAGAGGAGTTGAGAAGGGCTTTCTGGATGCGGCTGCGGGCGAAGATGACGAAGATGATGATTTTTTGAAGGAGAAAAAGGGTGGTACTGATGATATTGACGGTGATGGTGATGAATTTGATAAGAAGTTGGATGAGTATTTTAGGCCTGATGATAAATTGGATGAAAAGGAGATGTTTTTGAAGGAATATTTCAGGAAGAAGCTGTGGTTGGAGAAGGATGATAAGAAGGTGTTAGATGGGGATGATGTTGGTATTTCGGAGGATGAGGAGGAGATTGAGAAGCAAGAGGACTATGAGAGAGAGTTTAATTTTAGGTTTGAGGAGAATGCTGGGGATAGGGTTTTGGGTCACTCGAGAGTTGTGGAGGGTTCGGTGAGGAAGAAGACTAATGCTAGGAAATTGCAGAGGCAAAGCAAGGAGGAGAGGATGGCTCAGGCAGAGTTTGAGAGGAAGGAGGAGTTGAAGCATTTGAAGAATTTGAAGAAGAAGGAGATAAGTGAGAAGCTTAAGAAAATTAGGGAGACCGCTGGATTTGAGGACAATTCTGCTTGCTTGTTGGATGAAGAGGATCTGGAAGATGAATTTGATCCCGATGAGTATGATAAGAAGATGAATAAAGCTTTTGATGTTGATTATTACGAGGCAGATGATGTCGACCCTGAGTTTGGGAGCGATAATGAGGAAGATGGGGGTGGATTGGAGAAACCTGATTTTAGTAAAGAAGATGAGTTGCTTGGTCTTTCAAAAGGGTGGGAGGACGTGTATGGGTATGGGGATGGATTCTCAGCTGCTAGGGAAAGAACATTGAAACAACGAATGGATAATGATGGTGACAGTGAGCTGGTGAAGGAAGATGATGTAGTTACTGAAGAGGGTAAGTCGAAGAAAAAGCGGAAAAGGTCTGCTGAGGAGAAAGAGGTTCTTGGTAAAGAGTTGGAAGAGTATTATAAGCTGGACTATGAGGATACCATTGGGGACTTAAAGACGAGGTTTAAGTACAGACCAGTGAAATCTAAAAGATTTGGATTAAGTACGAAGGAAGTTCTTTTGTTGGATGACAAGGAGTTGAATCAATATGTTTCTCTAAAGAAGATAGCCCCTTACGTAGAGAAGGAGTGGCAAGTTCCTCATAATAGGAGATTAGAACAAAAACAAAGGATTAAGTCTCTTATTAACGAGGCATCTATTGGTCAGAGCAGCGGGAAGAAAACTTTGAGAGGTGATGGCAAGAAACCAAATGAACCATTCAGTGTTATCGAAAAAAGTAAATCAGAAGCCGAAGAAAACCATGATGCTCAATCCAGGCGCGCTAGGAGAAGGCAAAATCAAGCTGAGTTCAAACTATCGCGGTCTAGGCTTTTGGCTTATGGAAAATCCTCAAATCCCAAGAGTAAAAAGAAGCACTAATTTATATCCGTAGTTGTGTCTACAGCAGAGAGTGAGGTAACTTTTCTAAATCAAAATAGCTTTTTGATTATCATGCTTTATTTCCGTTTGATGAAATTTTCATTTAGTGCCTCTTTAATTGGTTAATTAGAATGCATTTGATGAAACACACAAACCTTACAGGCTTACACTAACAAAAAGGAATTCATCTGTGGAATGAATAAGTTATTCCTGTTTTCTCGATCCCATTAGATCAAATGTTGGCAAAGAGCTTTTGAAAAAAAAAACAAATTTTATTTACTCTGGACTTGATAAGAAATTTTGAAGTCAGCAGCATATGTGCTATCTGTTACCGCCTTATCTTTTATTTGTTCACTTTACTTTTAAATCATTCTAGATTGAATGTGAAGGGTATGTAGTATGTGTACTACACCAACAGTATTGTCAGGTAATATGCAAGAGAAAAGCTTTACGATACTAAGAATGTTTAAGAACTCAACATGAGGAGCTTCACTCAGCATCCTTCACAATCCCTGTCTTTCACATGATGGACCAACGGACGCAAGGTTTTATGTGTTTGGTCTTTTAGGCCAAGTTCACGCCTAAATTGCCACTGTTCTTCATTAAACTTTTCGACCGTCTTCTGATACAAGTTTGACACTCAATTGTATTCTTATTGCACATACTGAATTGAAGCATGCCATTCCAAATAGAAATTCCTTATGTGCACCAGGTTCATGTGAAGTTAAAGCATGTTCTGATTGCACCACCATATAGGCATAAGCATCCCTTAACTGCTATGGGTAACTATTTTGGCAAAAATATTAGAATCTCTCTCTGGGATAATGTGTATGTTTGGGGTTATTAGCCTTTGATTACTGTGGTTTGGGGGCATAGGGTGGGAAGGGATACTTCTGCTTCATTATACTCCCCCCGTCCCTAAATGAATGTCCAAAATTCATTTTAAGGGACATCTAAAAATCTCTACTATTTATACAAGTTAGTGGCAAAGATTCAAATATAATCTTGTAATCCTCTTTCCAAACATTTAGTTTTACAAGTATAAAGAGACTGATGAAAAAATTTGGTAAAAAACATTTAGGAACAAAGTTATTTTCGAAAATGACATTCTTCTTGGGAAATTTTTTTCTTGAAATTGGACATTCATTTAGGACAGCGGGAGTATTAACATTCCACCTCTTTCTGCACTGGGTATTTTGTCCAGTCATAATATTCCTAGCTATGTGCCTTGAGTATCAAGAAGTTGATATTGTACTAAGCTTCTCCATCACATTGATTATCATTTTCTCAGTTAGTTAGGGCATGTAGCCTGCATAGTCAGCCCAAAGGTATTAAACTGCGTACTATGTTTTAGGTAAATATAACTTCAATTTTTAACTCGGGATAATAAAGTATTGCCGTGGATTTAACTTGACTTCTTACTAGCAGAAGATCAGGAAACACAAACAAGGAACATAGTAGTTTATGTGAATCAGATAAACAAATTAGTTACTTTAAAACTACATTGACAGCAACTGTGGGTTAAGTTGATCTCATCTCTAAGCATGTGACCATGTATATAAATAAAGGCTGCATATACATATTGCACAACTGAACCCTGGTTACTAGTCCTCTGGTTAGATTAAGTACTGTTAAAGATATTTGGTGCAGTATGAGGTGTCTCGACCTCTGTAGATTTTAATTTTGCAAGTAATTAGTTACAAATATGTCCGGAAGTGTCTTACACTAACATACTTAATATACTCAATTTACAATTGTCTCTGGAGGATGGATAACTATAAACATATTGTATGAGATAATTTGTGTGCCTTTATGTACTCCCTCCATCCCGTAATAAATGTCACGCTTTCCTTTTTAATCTATCCCAAAATAAATGTTGCATTTCTAAATTAGGAAAGAGTGTTGCTGTAATTTTACATTTGTACATGCAATGTACAAATAAGTAAAGCAAGTTTCTTAAAACCGTTAACAAGTCAACTACAACATTTATTTTGGGACGGAGGAAGTAGATATCTTTGTGCTGGTGTTGTGAGTATACTTCTTTTATGTGATTGTCATCTGGTACAATAATTTTATATATCTGTCTTGAGCATACTCCAGAACTTGGCATTTCAGAAACTTCTTATTGTTGATAACTATAAGTGCATTGCAGAGCCCGTAAGAGTATGGTAGGTCATACATGCTAGTGTTCTTGTATTGGAATATGTCATGCAAAAGTTGGAAGAATGTAGATATTACTACCTCCGTCTCAGTATGAATGTCTAAAAAAATTTAAAATTTGCTCGTGATATGTGAATATTACTACATCCGTCCCAAAATGAAATTCATTTTCAAATTTTCTCTTGATAAAGAGCAAATTTGAATTAATTTTTTTGGACAATCATTTAGGGACGGAGGGAGTAGTATATCTGAACAATATTCAGAGTTAACATGCTAAAATACATGTTTTATACCTGCTCTTGTGCTGCTTTTATTTGTTTACGTTGCTCCCTGGATTTACTATCCTGTTTTTATGGTGATTGCAGCTTTCATAGGTCGCAACTAGCTATATTGGTGTGCAATTCTGAGCCCAGCTGATTTTAACAGAAATGACAAGATAGCTTTACAAGAACTTTTCGAGCTGGTGGCGGAGGTCTGCCTTGGTTGATAATCGGAATGCAACGGGGATGGAAATTATCGTAGAAGAGGCTGCATTTTAGAAGTGAGATGCTGCTTTTATTTAGTTGTTTTATTTTGTACAACTCATATTACCCTTGGTATTTTTTGGCCTAATCGGGCAATGAGAGGTTTTGATAGCTAAATTAAACCAGGGATTTGATAAAACTTTATGCGTTTACAGGAATTTTAAATATTTTAATTTGTCTGAGCTTTGTGTTAAAAGTCGCTTCGATGGAATATTTGTAGTTAATGTTGATTTTTTTTTATTCCGAAAGCGTAAATCGACTTGCGTGGAAAGCCAAGTAATTGTCCTGGTCAGCAAATCATTAAAGACACTAGCACTATACAGTTAGAAAAATAACCATGAAAATTCTCACCCTTCGTCTACCCTCTCCTACCCTCTCCTCTGTAAACTGTTCTGGAGCAAGATCGTGTAAAGGTCTTCAAAAATCTCCATCGCAATATATGCCTTATTTCAAGTTTGTAACGATAAAAGCATATTGATTTTTTTTTTTTTTTTAGCCTGTTCATGTCCATCAAAGTGAAAATTTGGCTTGGGTGAATCTCAGTTGAAGTGAAAATTTGGCTTTGATTGTTTTGCCTTTAACATGCTTGACAATGCCTATTCTTGTTTTTTTTTTGGAATTATTTGCTATTTATACTTTGGCTTGGGTGTAATTCAGTTTTCCGTTAAAATTTGGCTTGATTGTGATGCCCTTAACATGCTTGACAAAATGCCTAAACCAAGTGCTCTATACATGAACATCATTTGAATTGCAAAACCGTTGGTACTTGAATTGAATGGGTGAGTGTATGTTCATCAATAAAGTTTCAGGGGTAAATTTGTTAATAGCTTTCATTTTTCTTACTTAGGTTTATTCTTCAAAGCTAGGGTTTAGTGATCAATACGAATATTTGATTTATTGCTAGGCTAATGCAATGAAGAACGCAGATCATTGGACAAAGAAAGATGGTGCAGAGCGAATATCAATCAAGAGAGGAGGCGAGTCAGACAACTAGGCTACTGTTTTTCCATTCTTGACTCTGTCAATTAGATGAGGATGGATGGTCTGCTGATCCATGGCATTTCGAAGTAGACACAGATACATACTTGATGTCCATTCAAACAACACTAAAACATAAGCAACACATGGAAGTAGTTTAATATTCCATGTCGAAATAACTACAATGAATATGTTCCAAATAGGTCAAAAACCAAAACTTAAACTCATTAGACAGAAAAACGAAATTTCATTCTAGAATTGCAATTGCCTTTGTGAGCCTGTAAGAAAAATGTCATATCAGACCATATTTTTATGGTGTATATTATATACTATGTATATATATATATATAGGCATACCTGGCCATGTAGTAGTTATAACCTCAAGCCTATTGTCACCCATAGTTGAGAAATCTAGTATAGAATCATGGAATCCAAAGTTGTGATTCTGTTTAAGATGATAAGAAGGTCAATTAAGCACATAAATTTCAGCAGAGGTAGTACCTGCTGGCCATGGCTAGATTCATTCTCTTGCAAAGGCTCAAAACTTGATGAAATGTGTTGGGATGGATTTATCTATGAGCATTTAAAAAAAAAAACAAAAGAGCCATCCTAAATGAATCATTTCTATGAAAAAGTAGGTACTTATTTATCAAAAACTGGCTTACCATTTGATGATATTGTGTCACATGACTATGAATAACTCCAGGTGAAGATAACATAATATCAAAGATAATCTTCATAAAAAAGTTTAAATATAACAAACAAATATTACTTTTTTTTTTCTTTTTGGTGCAATTTTCTTGGCTTGATCCACATTTTTTTTCTTGTGTTCCTCGACTTCCAGTTGACTGCTGCATTATTCAAACAATAAAGCTAATGAACACGATAGAAAATATTTTTCATAACTGTAATAAAAAGAATTGACCTAATATATACCTTCTTTCGTCCATTTCCCAATTTCTCTTCCTTTGACTACTTTCTGTTCGAAGGTGGGCGACCCTTTGTTCTCACTTTCAACGGAGTAAGGAGCCTATTTTCTGAACTTGGTAATCCATTCTCATATGATTCTGGAACTGATGTTAATGGAACTTCATTTCCTTGAATACTTTCATTATGAGACTCAGTGGCAATAAGTTTCACTTTTGCATCTACTAATAATTCAATCAAGGAATCACATTTTTCATCAGATTGCTCACCAAGTTGTTGAAGTTCAAACAACAATGGCCTCAACTTACAATTGCGAACCCTTTGTTCATTATTGTTGCAGTCGTCATAAACATTTGTCATTAGAGAATAAGCACGCTTAATGTCCTTTGCCATCTTTCCAAAATGTACCGAGTTGGAACTTCATTCACTTTCTGTTTTATGAGTACAGCAATGGCATGCCTACATAAAATTCCCCTATACTCAAACAGGTGGCTGTGTTAGTACCCAACCTGAAAATGAGTTATTAGGCATTCTAGAACTCCCAGGGACCTCCCAGGTATTTACAAACTGCGCAGGACTTATCCAGGATTTCCCAAAAAGCCCAGATAAGAAGATATTCTCGACTGATCGGATGAGGGATCGAAGATAGACGTTATCTCATCATCCTCCAGAGTCCAAGCTGATCAAAGCATTGGGAACCGAGCCAACCACTTGGACCGGCCGGGCGGCCAGTCTAGGAGGGGCCGGGCGGCCACTCCTTCCGAGTCAAAAACCCTATAAATAGGTGACCTCGGTTCATAATTTCAATACACAATTCTCTCCCCCGAGTTCTACAGTCTAAACTGCAGACAAAACTCTCTCTCTAAGCCTTTCTAGCAATCCCGAAGGTCCGGTGAATCCACGCGAGAGAATCAACTTCGTTCTTGTCAAGATTGGTGAGAATTTGTCATGTTTTCTTAGTTTAGATCTGACTTATGCTAGTTTCATTATGTTTATACATCTATATTCATATGATTCATAACGTGTTCTTCATGTTCTTACTAGAATTCATAATATGCTCTATATCTAGGGTAGCGATTTTCATGCTTATGTGTTATTTCATACATGTTTCATGATGTTCTTATTATTATGCTAGATTTACTACTTACCATGCGTAACATGTTAGATCTAATGTTTTAATCCCTACTTATAATGCATAGCCAATGATGATCAACGAGATCTAGGAACTATTTCTAAACCCTAAAACTCTAGGTAATTACTCCCATGATCAATAACTCTCCAATGATGAATATGATGAATACACGTTGATCTTATCAATGGTATAATCATTATTCTAGCATGTGATCATATTGTATGATTCTTTCTCCTCCCCCTTCATTATGCATGATCCCACTTTTTCTCTCTATTTCGATTATGTGCGAACTACGCTGACCTTGAGCTTCTCATCATGAGAGGAACGTAGGCAATCTTCGGATCTGGTCTCAATCACTAACACACTACAAACACATTCATCATGATAAAAAGTCCGACTGCTCGGGCGATAGGAGTGATAACTTGATATTCTTCTCTTGTCGTAACTTGACCCCCGAACCCTCTCTGTTAGCTTTTTCTCAATGTTTTAGCCTGATAAAAACAACGTGGCGACTCTTAATAAGGTTAAATGCTAACTTGAATATCCTAATCCCATAGAAAAGATAAATAAAGATAAATAAAAGAAAGACTTCCCATGCGTCGCCCGCATTTACGGAAAGGGGTATTCACAGTGGCGACTCTGCTGGGGACTAGCTTTGAACATCTTCAAACATAGAGGGTCAAACTTTCGTTAATATCATGATTGTACTTACTGTAGATACCCCGGGAGAGCCGCTAGAGCGGTGGAAGGATCCTAGGATGTCTAATTGATTTTATTTTGTAGAGTCGCCACCTATGTTTTTGAAGGAACATAAGAAAAACCTAGAAATAGCCTATTTTTTAATGTTACGAAACCAAAGATTCGGGAAGAGAAGGGTTCGGGGGTTAGGTGACGGAGTGGGAAGTACTTAAACACCCACTCCGCCCCGCTTACGCGGGTCTTGCTACAATTGGTGTTCTAATGCTAAAAAGTCCTTCTATTTATTAATATGAAAATGTGCTAACGATTACAAGGGAAAGAAAAGGGAAATAAAAAGAGAATTGTTTTATTTATTGATTTATGCTAAGAATTACATGTTGAATTATTGCTAAATCATTACATTAAGAAATGATCAATGATTGAAATAGAGATTGGAATGTTGGGATGTAACCTTGGCCAAACTTCAATAGTGAAGTGGCCTTTTGGTTGTATCCCTTTTTATGGAGATTGCATACTCATTAGAGAAGTGAGAGATGAAGAAAACAAGTAAAGAGTTTTGACAAAGAGAATTAAATGAGTTTAGAAGGAGAAAGTGAGAGTTGTACCTTGTGCTTGAATGGGGAAGAACCAAATTGTCTATAGTGACCACCCTTTGAAAATGGATTTTATGTGTTTTAAAGTGTTTTTGATTCAAGAATTCCTCCTCCTTTTCCATGGTGGAATGAAGAGGTATTTATAGGTGTTAGGGAAGTGTTTGTGGTCACAAAGATGGCCCTTCCCCGGATCAAGCCAAGACATAATGGCTTTGGGGGTTACAAATCAGAAGAGGAGGGAAATTTGGAAAAATCTGGGATCCTGGAGGTGGGAAGCGCGCACCTCCCACCCCCCTATGGGAGGCGCACTCGTCCCACAAAGAAGGCCAAAGGCGCGCTCGTCCCACCTTCAGGAAATCCATATTTTAGCCCAAAAGTTAACCCCGTTATGCAGTTAAGTCCCAAAACTAACGAGATCAGTTAGAAACTTAACGAACACCACGAAAGTCAACAAACACAAAGTAAACAAAGACTCAAGGTTGACTTTGTCACTTAGTCAAATCCAAGACTAACGGAGTAAGTCAAGAACTTAACGGAAAGTAACAAAACATAATAGAAGAGAGGAAGATAGAGAATGTGTATGCAATCGGGACATGAGAGGTCCAAGGCGGGGTGTCTACAGAGCCCCTCGGCGACGTGGATTGCAAAGCAAAACGCGTCGACGAATGTGAAAAAAACACCCGCCGAGGACATCGACAAAGAAAAAAAGGAAGAAAAGAAAACAAAGACTCGATAAAAGTAGGAATTTGAAATTGCGATAGATAGAGGTGCGCTCCCTGCATGAGCGAATTTTGCTAGAGTGTTGTATTGGAGCTCATGGGAGCTTGTCTCGATATGGACCGAGTTGTTGAGTTGGGGCTCATGGGAGCTTGTCTCGATATGGACCGAGTTGCCGACTTGGAGCTCATGGGAGCTTGTCTCGATATGGACCGAGTTGCCGACTTGGAGCACATGGGAGCTTGTCTCGATATGGACCTGCCGACTTGGAGCTCATGGGAGCTTGTCTCGATATGGACCGAGTTGCCGACTTGGAGCTCATGGGATCTTGTCTCGATATGGACCGAGTTGCCGACTTGGAGCTCATGGGAGCTTGTCTCGATATGGACTGAGTTGCCGACTTGGAGCTCATGGAAGCTTGTCTCGATATGGACCGAGTTTCCGACTTGGAGCCGCATCTGTTTATGTTGTTGACTTTGTGGGGTGTGGGCACGGTTGACCACTTTCTGGTGGGGATGAAGTGCCTTGACTAGCGGATGCTGTTGACTTCGTGGTGGTACCTGTTATGTGTGTGCTTGACAGGTATATCTGTTCTTGCAAGAAGATGCATGAAGTGTGAAATGAAGAGAGAGAAATTGTGCTCGTGGTGTGATGGGATTTTGGAACACCCTTGCAATGAGAGAGAAGTAAGAATGTAGAGAGTGATCTTGTGTGCGGTGTGATTTTGAGGAAAGCATTGGATGTATTCATACCTTCACTTACCATTGCCGCTTGAGTGGAGATGGATCTCCGATGTCCGCGGAGGATGCTTTGATGGAGAATGTCCATTCTTTGGATGTTGATGAGAGAACGCTCTTAATGATGGGTTGGCGAGATGGTACTCTGGATGATGGGTTGGTCGTGCCGAAAGGCTGCCTACGTATCCCTTGAAAGGAATCAGACCAGCGTAGTTCAAGGATGATGGAGAGTGCTGGGGAGGAAAAGCTAGGAGCAAAGCAAAGTAGAGCACATACTTTTGCACATAGAAGGAGAAAAAGAAAAAGAAAAATCTTTTTTTTTTTTTTTTTTTTTTAAAGATTAGAAGGGAAAGAATATGCACACATGTGAGAAAAAAGATTCTTTTTTTTTTAGTTCGTGGGTGAACCATTTTAACCATTGTGTGTTTGTAAAGCCAACCCAAGATCAAGTCATGTTCAATCGAAGTCCGGATTGCCTTGTTGAATTCTGTCGTTGTTGCCGTGGTGTCCAACGAAATTGATGTTTAGCCCCAAGAGATTTGTCGTTTATGGGGCTTCAAAAGGACTATTGATGCCGAGATGCCAAGGGGTTGCTGGCTGTAAAGCCCCTAGAATGCCTTTGATGCCAAACTTTGAGTGGCTTGCATAGCCCCAAGATAAATCAGTTCTTGGCCCATTCAAATAAATCTCCTTTTGTTGTTGGCGTGAGCAAATCCCAAGAGTAGATTATTGATACCAAGCCTCAAGAGATTGCAAATCCCCAAATGTCATGGACTTCTTGTTTGCGAGCTTCAAGACGATGGAGTGTGAAGACCTTTCGATGTAAAGCCCCAAATTATCTTGTGATCGGTTCGGCATTGAGAGCGGATGTACCATTTGGTAGAATTTTTGATAGAGATCTCCTTCTTGCTCTTACTGGGGAGATGAATAGCCTCATTGTGGTCGATACCCAAATGGCTGAGGGCTTATGTCAAAAGATGCAGTAATGTCTTGCGGTGCCGTCGAAGTCGCGGAGGATAAGGTCTTGGTGTGATAAAGTCCCAAATGAGTATGCTTGCTTGACTCTTCTTGAGTTGAACTAATGACGGATCTTCGGATGCAACTAGTGCTGTGGCCCAACTTTATCTGAGCTGCACCTTGTGCTTTTGATCTTTGGAGAAGGGGGTGCTGAATTGCAGAAATATTGGGATTGGCCGTGGCATTTCCCGCTATAACCCTGTTTTGATTAGAGTTTAGCATATTGAATCTTTTTCCTTTTCTCTAAGACTTCCTTCAAAATCTCGCTGTGAGTTCTAACAAAAATCATCAACTTCATTCATAACATCGGAGTCTTCATTTAAAACCAAGAGGCCTTTGCTTTGAAGTGTTGAGAGACCCTTTGAAGCTTGATCCCTTTCATGGAGACTACTCCCAAATTGCGTTGCTTGAGTATTGTTGCCCAAAAGACTGTCGGTCACGAAGCCCCAATATTGCCCTTTGCTCGGATTACTGTAATGCCGTAGCCCAAAAGATTGTAGATTGCGAAGCCCCTTGAGACCTTCGATACCGAATTGAGGAAGCTTCCAATGTTGCACATGACTCGACTGGGGATACTGCTGGGGACTTATTAGAGGGTTAAACTTGCGTTCTTAACTTTTGGTGTTCTTATTACTGTTTTCTGGGCATTCTGGTAAAAAGGGTGGGAAGCTCGCGCCTCTGGCCTTTTTGGCCTAAAGCGCACGCGTCCGACCCCAATTACCAGAATCGCCCGCCTCCTTTCTTGTCCTTCAATTCCATGTTTCTGTGCTAACAATTACTGCAGGGGAAAGAATTTTTTATTTAGGGTCAAGGCAATCCCTTGAACCCACTGATTCGCAGGTACTGCCCAGAATCGGGCGCCTCTGCCCCTCTTTGTCTACCGCGCGCGCCTTCCGCATAGGCCACCCAATGCGCGCGTTTCTGGGCGAATTCTCAGAACAGAACAGTGCACAGAAAACAGAACAGAGCAGAATGACAATGTGTGGGCACCGGACCTGCACAGAACTTCTTTTATTTTCTGTTTGTTTTATCGGTCACACGGATGATTCGAAAGTTGTAATTATGTGCTTATTTGTTTTTTTTTTATTTCTTTTGAAAAAAAAAATATGTTTTGTCACATGTTAGACCTCACACTACATGCACATATTCTTATCAATTGCTCACTATCGAGTCGCACAATGTTCAACCCCAAACCCGTCGAGGCCCGTCCTAGAAAGTTTCAAGCTCCACCCGACCTTGACTCTTTCAAAGCGGTCAACCTCAGCCCGTGGCGTAGTTCAAGACTACATGTCGGGGGTGACCTTTAAGCCTCTCTTTAGCCGAGCACAAGCCACACAATTCTAGTCTAGGGTCTAACACTCCGTGACTCAAGTCGGTTTTCATGTACCGAGATTTCCCTAAACTAATGTCTTCAAATCATACATGCCAATTTGTTGCAATGGAGGAAATAAAACTCCGTCCCCAAAAGTGGCTATCTTGGACGAAAATAAAAAATCCGTCCCCGCATGTATGATTTACTACATTAATTTAGTTTAATCCCGTCACATGTAGGTATCACAAGCCTGGTGGAATCCGATGAGTATATGGGACCGCGATAAGGTCTATATACTAGTGTGACGATTCCACTATTTTTCTAAAAACCCCAAAAAGGACTCCGTCCTTCTGTTGGGTTTCTAAGTGACATGCGCAGCAGAATATAGCAATTAAAATTTTAAGAAACCCAAAGCCATGGATCCGTTCATATGATTAAATCAAATACAACATAATGAACATAGGATAAAACTAACCCTTGATGACTATCAAAGTTTTCTTTGTTCTTGGTGGAGAAACTTGAAGCTTTATCACAGACAAAATCACGAACTTTGTAGATGATAAAATTCACCCTCTAGCGGTGTCCACACTTCGAACGAATATCAAGAGACTCCTTGATCTTGGTTGCTAGACCAATAATTATGAAACACACTTTCACAATTCAATAAAGAACTATATGGAATTTATTTGTGAATTATTTTGTTCCTCAATCAATGATATCTTAGAACAAAATAAAATCTCTCTCAAACTCTTTGAAACTCACAAAAGCACTAGTTCATATGGTTTGGCCGAATTGGGGTTTTTATACACAATTAAGACCTATTCCAAATAGGTAACTTGTGCAAAAAACCTTTCCTAATCAAATTAGGAAAATTCCTGCCGCCATACCGGGCGCCCGCCTGGTCCTACCCAGGCGCCCGCTCATTTGACCAGAAGGTCAAGTTCCTTTTTCCGGCTTGTTCAAGCGCCCGCCTGGTTCAACCCAAGCGCCCGCTTGGTTGACCAGGAGGCCCAGAACTTTTCTAGAAATTCCTTTGAGGTCCTTCGACCCTAAATTCCAATATAGTCCTCTTATTTAAGATTCCTTCTATTGTGTGTGACCCTCTAGGATTATACTAAGTTGGCAATGGGCTCAAACATGATCCCATAAGATATGATTAGGTTCTAGCAAACCGTCATACCTACCCAAATAGTATAACTAGATACAAGTTCGCATTCCTTTAGAATATGTCATAATCCCTTTGTCCACGATGTCATTGAACACAAGTCATGGTCAAACAGTCAACTTGCTTTGTTCAATACTTTCTCGATTCCGAATATGTTGATCATCCAAATGACATTGATCTAATCAATTCATTTGATTCCGGCCGAACATTTCATCAACATCATTCCTACGAGAGGCCCAAGCTTGACATCTCTCCGAAGAGGGACAAATCCATTTAGCTTATTATTCTTCCCAACGGGATTCCGATTATGCCAATCATACACTTTATAACTACCGTGTTAAGATAACGTTTGAATATGTCAAACATAATGTTCATCAAGTGGAAGACTATAATAACTTCATGTCTAAGGATTCAAATTACATAACTAATATGAGATATATGTACGACATAGACCATGACATAAATCTCATACAGCGGGTCATGTCCAGTACCTTGTTCCAAACAAGTACCCATAAATCTAACATGATCATCCCATGATCATTTAGCCTTTATACTAGTGCTTAATAAGTACTAGGGACGGGGATTATTATAAGTAAACTGAACAACAATAATAATCAAAACATCTCTTTATTGATATGAAATAAATGATAACAATTACAACGTTTATTAAACGTGCCTAGGGCACCACTACCAACAATCTCCCACTTGCCCTAGGCCCAATCTCCCATGTATCTATACCCATGGACCTAACATGACCATCATGTTTAGCTTGTGGAAGTCCCTTTGTTAGCGGGTCCGCAACATTGTCATCAGTAGGTACTCTGCATATATTTACGTCTCCCCTATCAACGATCTCTCGAATGATATGAAAATGCCTAAGTATGTGTTTGGATTTCTGATGTGGCTCTTGGTTCCTTTGCTTGATCAATAGCACCATTATTATCGCAATAAAGGTCTATTGGATTAGCAATACTAGGAACCACTTCAAGTTCAGTTATGAACTTCTTAATCCAAACAGCTTCCTTTGCAGCATCTGATGCAGCAATATACTCAGCTTTTGTTGTAGAATCAGCGGTTGTACTTTGCTTGGAACTCTTCCAGCTTACAGCTCCACCATTTAACATAAACACAAAACCGATTGCGATCGGCTATCATCTTTGTCGGTTTGGAAGCTTGCATCCGTGTAAGCATTTACAACGAGATCATCTTCCATTCCTCCATAGACCAATAACGAGTCTTTAGTTCTTCTCAAGTACTTAAGAATCGCTTTCACAACTATCCAGTGATTTTCGCCAGGATCGGATTGGTATCTACTTGTCATGCTCAAAGCATAAGATACATCCGGCCTAGTACATATCATGGCATACATGATGGACCCAATTGCCGAAGCATATGGAACATCATTCATTTTCTCACGCTCATCGTTTGTCTTAGGACATTGAGTCTTGCATAGAGAAACTCCATGTAACACGGCAAGGTGCCTCTCTTAGAATTTTCCATACGGAATCTTCTAATGACCTTGTCAATGTATGTACTTTAGCTTAAACGAGTAGCCTCTTTGATCTATCTCTATAGATCTTAATGCCAAGTATATATGCGGCTTCACCCATATCTTTCATTGCAAAACACTTTCCTAACCAAGTCTTCACAGACTGAAGTGTAGGAATGTGTTTCCAATGAGCAATATGTCATCCACGTATAAAATAAGGAATAGCACTATGCTCCCACTAATCTTCTTGTATACACAAGGATCATCCTCGTTCTTGATGAAACCAAACTCTTTGACCGATTCATCAAAACGGAGATTCCAACTCCTAGAAGCTTGCTTCAATCCATAGATAGATCTTTGCAATTTGCATACTTTAGAATCTTGTTCAAACCTTCTGGTTGTGTCATATACACATCCTCTTGGAGTTTTTCCATTCAGGAAAGCGGTTTTGACGTCCATTCTACCATATTTCATAGTCATGATATGCGGCAATGGCAAGCAAAATTCTTATAGACTTGATCATTGCTACGGGTGAAAAGGTCTCATCATAGTCAATACCATGAACTTGCCTATAACCCTTCGCTACAAGCCTAGCTTTGTAAGTATGCACCTTCCCATCCATGTCAGTCTTCTTCTTGAAGATCCATTTGCATCCTATGGTTTTTACACCTTCGGGCGCATCAATCAAATTCCAAACTTGATTGTCTTGCATGGATTGTAATTCGGATTCCATGGCTCCAAGCCACTTGTCCAAATCAGGAGAAGACATCGCCTCTTGGTAGGTTGACGGTTCATCACTTTCAATGATTTCTACCTCATTACTATCCGTTACGAGAAATCCATATCTCTCGGGCTCGGATCGTAACCTACTAGATCTGCGAGTTGCTTGTGTATTTTGAACAGGTTCCACAACTCCTTGTGGTTCTTGTTCTTGTTCCACTATTGGTTCAATGTTATTTTCTGGGTCTCGAATTTCTTCAAGATTTATTTTACTCCCACTGATTTCTTTGGAGAGAAACTCTTTCTCTAGAAAGACACCAGTTCGGGCAACAAACACTTTGTTATCCTCACGGTTGTAAAAGTAATATCCTCTAGTTTCCTTAGGATATCCCACGAAAATACATTTATCAGATTTGTGTGCAAGTTTGTCAGAGACAAGTCTTTTGACAAAAGCTTCACAACCCCAAATCTTCATGAAAGATAAACAAGTTTTCTTTCCGCTCCACATCTCATATGGAGTCTTTTGAACCGATTTAGTTGGAACACGATTTAGTGTGAAAGCAGCGGTTTCTAGGGCGTAACCCCAAAAGGATATTGGAAATCAACTTGACTCATCATTGATCGAACCATGTCTAACAAAGTCCGATTCCTCCTTAGGACACACCATTCCATTGTGGTGTTCCGGGTGGAGTCAATTGTGAAACTATTCCACAATTCTTTAGATGATCATCAAATTCTTGACTCAAGTATTCTCCACCTCGATCTGATTGAAGTGCCTTAATACTTTTGCCAAGTTGTTTTTCTACTTCATTTTGAAATATTCTAAATATCTCAAAGCTTCACTTTTATGTTTCATTAGGTAAACATACCCAAATCTACTATAATCATCAGTGAAGGTTATGAAGTATTGAAATCCTCCCCTAGCATTGCTACTTAATGGTCCGCATACATCGGAATGTATCAACCCCAATAAGTCGCTTGCCCTTTCACCCAACTTGGTGAAAGGTGTGTCTTAGTCATTTTTCCAAGAAGACACGACTCACAAGTATCATATGACTCGAGGTCACATGAACCTAAAAGTCCGTCCCCATGGAGTTTTGAGATACGCTTCTCATTAATATGACCAAGACGGCAATGCCATAAATAGGTATGATTTACATCATTAGGTTTAGATTTCTTATTTACATGATAGACATTGTCATTATTTTCATTCTTGACATCCAAGATATAAAGGCAATTAAATGAATTAGCAATACCATAAAGCACATCATTTAAATAAATAGAAAATTTCTTATTCTCAATAAGAAACTTAAAACCTTCATTATCCAAACAAGAAATTGAAATAATATTTCTGCTTAAATCCGGAACATAATAACAATTGTTCAAAACAAGAATTAATCCGGAAGGTAAAGTGACTTCATAAGTCCCTACGGCTAATGCAGCAACTCTTGCTCCATTCCCCACGCGTAGATCTACTTCACCTTCTTTAAGCAGTCTCCTATTCTTTAGTCCCTGCACATTTAGACAAATGTGAGAACCACATCCGGTATCCAATACCCAAGAATCAGTGGTAGAAAGGAGAATATCTATCATATAGATACCTGAAGTCGACGCAGCCTTACTGCTCTTCTTCTTCTTTTGCTCTTCCAAGAAAGCCTTGCAATTACGTTTCCAATGACCAATTTCTTGACAATGGAAACAGATTGCATCCTTTTGTGAATCAGGTTTTGCCTCAGAAGCCTTGAAAACCTTTGCCTTGCTTATTTTGGGTTTGACAACTTTCTTACCCTTTCCTTTGGCACTAGCCTTCTTCCCATCATGAACCAAGAGCACGGGAGAACCTTTCTCCACAATTTTCATCTCTGCAGTTTTGAGCATCCCATGCAACTCAGAGAGATTCTTATCCATTCCATGCATGTTATAATTCATCACAAACTGATTATAACTTTTAGGCAATGAATTAAGAATGAGATCCGTGGCTAGCTCCAATGGGATTGGATAGCCAAGTTTCTCAAGGTGCTCTACATAACCTTTCATTTTAAGAAAGTGAGGACTCACTTGTTGCCCTTCATTTATTTTACTAGTAGTGAATGCAACAATGGTCTTGTACCTCTCTTGCCTAGCTTGCTCTTGAAACATGGTTCTCAACTCCACGCCTATCTCATAGGCTTCCAAATGTTCCAAACTTTGTTGGAGTTTTGAACACATAGCTGCAAGCATGAGACAACTTACATCTCTAGAATCATTACGATGTTTCTTGTAATTGTCCCTTTCTGCCCTTGGGGCAGTAGGTGGTGGTTCAGCAGGGAGAGGCCCATCGAGAATGTACAACTTATCTTCTTGCCTAAGAACGATTCTTATGCTACGGATCCAATCCATAAAGTTAGTACCATTCTCTTCGAGCTTATCCTTCTCAAGGATCGATCGCAACGACATTGATTGAG
This sequence comes from Campanula takesimana, assembly GCA_026119855.1. NCBI lineage: Eukaryota > Viridiplantae > Streptophyta > Magnoliopsida > Asterales > Campanulaceae > Campanula > Campanula takesimana. The sequence goes on from JAOWBW010000841.1 coordinate 167,603, forward strand.
TGTTATTAGTCATTATCTACAAATATGCAAAAATTTCCAAAATTTAATAAGTACCGGTTTTCATAAAGAGATAAATAATGTATTTTTCAAACAAAATACTCCCACTAAATTATATAACCTTCATATACATCCAATGTATAATATAATTTAATTGGGCTAAGATCCAACTTTAATTTAACTTTTGAGTCCACGGAGGCGGACCGCTCAAAACTAAATTAATTAGGTAGACAATCATGTCAATCATATCCCATATGATTCTTAGATCCTTTTATGAGATTCTTTGAGAAATCCAATTTCAAAAAACATGTTTAATCTCATCTTTTGCCTAGGCCCAAAACTGTTTTGACGCCTAATTAAGTCCAACCATTTTAACGTATAGGAACCATTAAATTTAATGCCCTTGCGGAGGCAAGCCCACATTAAACTAATGAACCTCATCTTGCTCATACATAAATAAAATTAATGCACCTTGCGGAGGCGAACCCACATCAAGATCATCCATGTATAAACAAGTGTTTTAATCATGGCATGGCAAAGAAGGACTTAAAACTTTCTTTGAAGGTTCATCACATATAGCATATAACACATTTATGAGCACATAATATAAACATGTTACACATCAAGTTTAGCCACTAAATTAATCCATTAATTTAAGCATGATATTTATGTGTCATTAGTTTCTCTATAATTATGAGGATGAGACTATTTCAACTTTGGTTATTATCTCCAAATCAAGACAACAAGAGTGCGGTCGAACTAAGCCATCAGGCAACCACAATCCCGCACTAATTCAAGAAACCAAGAAAGTAGTCCATGTGGCCGAAACTAAGCAATAGATGGTCTCGATGAACGTAGGCCAATTGCATTCACAATTCCACATGGATCTCCAATCATTGAATCAAGAACCTTTGTTTCTCAATTTTAGAATTATGAACTCTTCATAATTCTAACTTCGTTTTATCTTTGAAACTTTGATTGCGATCAATTTTGGGAAACACAATCTCGATGAACACAGATTAGCCATCCAAAACTTGAACCAATCTAGGAATCACAAGACTAAACACAAATAGGAAAATCAAACCCAAAATCCACACACAAACCACTACCCAAAACCCATTCCAGATCAACAAGTCTGGACTGGTTCTGTTACTGGTTTTGTCGAATTTATCGAAAATTCCATATTCAGATTTTAACCAAAATCAGAACAAAATTTGACCACCGAGCGCCCGCCTGGTCTTCAGGAGCGGGCGCCCTGAATGGTCAGATTGGTATAGAATTTTAAATTCGAAAAATTTGTCTCTAAATTATTTTTTCCCCGAATATTAAAACTTTGATCCAATCAAAAATCAATAATCGAAATAATTCAGAATCCACCATAATTTTTATTGCGATTGAATCGTGCGATTAAAGTTGCAAAACAATAAACCACATAAAATCACAAAACACATAAGCATCATATATTCCAATATTCATATCATGCTAGGCACATAAACAATTTATATACAAATAACATGATCCAAGTATTGAATTAATCATCATGAACGGGGCTCTGATACCACTGTTGGGTTTCTAAGTGACATGCGCAGCGGAATATAGCAATTAAAATTTTAAGAAACCCAAAGCCATGGATCCGTTCATATGATTAAATCAAATACAACATAATGAACATAGGAATAAAACTAACCCTTGATGACTATCAAAGTTTTCTTTGTTCTTGGTGGAGAAACTTGAAGCTTTATCACGGACAAAATCACGAACTTTGTAGATGATAAAATTCACCCTCTAGCGGTGTCCACACTTCGAACGAATATCAAGAGACTCCTTGATCTTGGTTGCTAGACCAATAATTATGAAACACACTTTCACAATTCAATAAAGAACTATATGGAATTTATTTGTGAATTATTTTGTTCCTCAATCAATGATATCTTAGAACAAAATAAAATCTCTCTCAAACTCTTTGAGACTCACAAAAGCACTAGTTAATATAGTCTGGCCGAATTGGGGTTTTTATACACAATTAAGACCTATTCCAAATAGGTAACTTGTGCAAAAAACCTTTCCTAATCAAATTAGGAAAATTCCTGCCGCCACACCGGGCGCCCGCCTGGTCCTACCCAGGCGCCCGCTCATTTGACCAGAAGGTCAAGTTCCTTTTCCGGCTTGTTCAAGCGCCCGCCTGGTTCAACCCAAGCGCCCGCTTGGTTGACCAGGAGGCCCAGAACTTTTCTAGAAATTCCTTTGAGGTCCTTCGACCCTAAATTCCAATATAGTCCTCTTATTTAAGATTCGTTCTATTGTGTGTGACCCTCTAGGATTATACTAAGTTGGCAATGGGATCAAACATGATCCCATAAGATATGATTAGGTTCTAGCAAACCGTCATACCTACCCAAATAGTATAACTAGATACAAGTTCGCATTCCTTTAGAATATGTCATAATCCCTTTGTCCACGATGTCATTGAACACAAGTCATGGTCAAAGAGTCAACTGTTTTGTTCAATACTTTCTCGATTCCGAATATGTTGATAATCCAAATGACATTGATCTAATCAATTCATTTGAGTCGGCCGAACATTTCATCAACATCATTCCTACGAGAGGCCCAAGCTTGACATCTCTCCGAAGAGGGACAAATCCATTTAGCTTATTATTCTTCCCAACGGGATTCCGATTATGCCAATCATACACTTTATAACTACCGTGTTAAGATAGCGTTTGAATATGTCAAACATAATGTTCATCAAGTGGAAGACTATAATAACTTCATGTCTAAGGATTCAAATTACATAACTAATATGAGATATATGTACGACATAGACCATGACATAAATCTCATACAGCGGGTCATGTCCAGTACCTTGTTCCAAACAAGTACCCATAAATCTAACATGATCATCCCATGATCATTTAGCCTTTATACTAGTGCTTAATAAGTACTAGGGACGGGGATTATTATAAGTAAACATGAACAACAATAATAATCAAAACAACTCTTTATTGATATGAAATAAATGATAACAATTACAACGTTTATTAAACGTGCCTAGGGCACCACTACCAACACCTTCCGACTTTGTAAAAAAAATAAAATAAAAAAAAATAGTCATTTTTCTCTATGTGGTTGAGTCTTTTTCCTTGTTTGTGGGTTTAATCATATTACTCAAATGGTGTTTGTGGGGCCAACATAAGATCAACCGTGTTCTTCCATGTCCAATGTCTTCCAACGGCAACAACAACAACGGTGGAAATGATTTCGTGTCCAACGAAGGTTACTCAACATAATGAAATCAATGGGGGAACAAATGGATAGGATTGTCGAGGATGCCCGCCGTAAAGACAATTTGTGGCAAGCCGTTTCGATATCGACAAGAGGATTCACAAAGAAGAGGTTTTCGAACTCAAGGCCCGTCCTGATTATGAAAGAAGAATTCACGAGGAAGAGGGTTCCGAACTCAAAGCCCGTTTGCAAGAGCTCACCAACGGCAAAGCAAAGTTCAATGGTAAAGCATGCTCAAGTGGCCCGACCCTCAAAAGCTACAAGGTACCACCAACAACCGAGTTTTCACTCCTCTCCTAAGAGTAACCCAAGCCGAGGAATTTGAAACTTTGGTGGCAAGTGGGAAGGTCAAACCTTTGGAAGGGTACAACCGAAGGCGATACTGAAGAATCATGCACATAATGAATGGTGCGGCTACCACAAGCATAGTGGCCATACTACCGAAGGGTGCTTCCTTCTCCGAAACATCATCCAAGATTTGATCGACAACGGCGAATTTACTGTGGGTGAAAAGCAACCGCTAGAGAATGGCAACATGCAAGAACCCATCAAGGAAAAGCTTGGTTTTGAAATGGGCCTTCAACAAGAGATCATGCCGCAAGGAGACTACAACGGCAAAGACGACGACAGCAATCTCCGTTTCTCTTTCTCTACCTAGTAGTAGGAATAAAAAAAAAAAAAAAAAAAAAGAGTCAAGTCCTCTTTTGTGTGCATTAAGTTTTCTTCCTTCTCATGTCACTGTTTGAGTCGATCTTATCAAATAAAAGTCGTTCTTGTCCTCATACACAATTCCAAGTTGTTCAATTAATTCTTGACAAAATGATGAAAAGATGTCTAAACAAGTTTTAGAACGAAGGCCATCGCTTGAACGCCTAGGGGCTAAACATCGTGACGAAGGCAACGACATCAACAAACAACGGCGAATCCAAGACATCAAGCATGGAGAAAAATCAAGCAAAGTTTCAAAGGGGATAAAAAAAAAAAAAAAAAAAAGCTCGCTAGGTTGAAATCATCAAATCAACCTAGGCAAAAGTTAGAGCACAAAAAAAAAAAAAACCCCCCTCAATCAAAGAAGATCAACATCATCATCCACCAACAAAGGACGAAGCTACGAAGCAACAATTCCATCACGAAGAATGGAGAATCCACAAGAACTACGGTGACCTGAGCCTCTACACTGGAGGAACGTAGGCAACCTGCGGGTCCGGTCTCATGCAAGAAAGAAGATATGTTTAGCCTAGCGCGGTTATGGTGATCGGCCTTCATCTCGAACTTGTCAAGACATCTTTGTACAATTTATTTGCCAATGAATTAATCACCAAAAGATTGAACAACTTTCTTAGATTTGGAATCATTTCGCGTTCCTTGTCGAGTCTAGGGACTTCTATTCTTTCTGCATACTCCCAATTTCTTGCAATCAAATTGGGGCTTTCCTTCTCTTCTCTCTTAATGACTTACTTGCCTTCATGAGTCATTCAAAAAACGGTCAAATACATGAAGTCAATACTAGGGACACTTCCCTAATCAAGTCAATGTCACTCACCTTTAGTGACAAGAGGTCTCCACCGCAAAATCACATGTATTATCTCCTCAGCTAGAGTCAATGCACACTCCCTCATTAATCGAGTCAAAATGAAGAGGCAAAAGAGATGCCCGCTAGACTGAAAACCCGAAAGGGCGGTCTAGGCAAAAACAGGGTGCGTCATAAAAAAAATGAGAGAGTGAGAGAGAGAAGGGAAAGAGAAATGGAGATCTCCGGCCTCTAAAGAAGACAACTGCACGAGCTCTACATTGGATCTCCTCAGCAAGTCAATTCCCCACCGAGTCAACTTTGGGATTGCAAAAGGCTCGACAAGATATGGCACCATCAAAGGTTGTTTTGGGTTATTGGCATCATTCTCCAGCAGTGTGCATTTTGGGTTCATGAAAGAAGGCCCGTGGTAGCCAAGACCCATCCGAGAACGAGCCCATCATAAGAGGGCACGAGGTTGCACAAATAATCCCTAGCTAGTAAATTGGCTTGGGCAACAAATAGCAACAACATATGTCTCAGTTTTCAAAGCTTCTTCAAGTATGTGCTTCTAAAGTACGCCGAAAGGCTCCCGAGAAATGGAGTAGCTCTTTCCATGTCCTCTCATGTTTGTTCCCTCGCACGAGGATGAGTCACTCTTGCTTTGCTCAACAAATGGTGACGCCCTAAGGGCTATGTGACTCAAGGACAAGGACTTCTTTTGCTTCACTTGACAATCAATACGCCTAGAGGCTATGTTCGAGAAAGATGTGTGAGACTATCCTCAAAGTCTCCCAAAAGGGATGTCAAAAAGCCCTTGTCGCGTGTGCCCGTGCTCGTTCCCCCAATCAAGGATGGACCTTTCTCGCAATCAATGATGGCACTCTAAGGGCTACGGTCAAGTCTTAAAGGCTCCCTCGGCAAAGAGCAATTAACTCCCCAGCAGTATCCCCAGCCGAGTCATGTGCAACATTGGAAGCTTCCTCAATTCGGCACCGAAGGTCTCAAGGGCTTCGCAATCTACAATCTTTTGGGCTACGGCATTACAGTAATCCGAGCAAAGGGAAATATTGGGGCTTCGCGACCGACAGTCTTTTGGGCAACAATACTCGTGCAACGCAATTTGGGAGTAGTCTCCATGAAAGGGATCAAGCTTCAAAGGGTCTCTCAACACTTCAAGTCAAAGGCCTCTTGGTTTTAAATGAAGACTCCGATGTTATGAATGAAGTTGATGATTTTGTTAGAACTCACAGCGAGATTTTGAAGGAAGTCTTAGAGAAAAGGAAAAAGATTCAATATGCTAAACTCTAATCAAAACAGGGTTATAGCGGGAAATTCCACGGCCAATCCCAATGTTTCTGCAATTCAGCACCCCCTTCTCCAAAGATCAAAAGCACAAGGTGCAGCTCAGATAAAGTTGGGCCACAGCACTAGTTGCATCCGAAGATCCGTCATTAGTTCAACTCAAGAAGAGTCAAGCAAGCATACTCATTTGGGACTTTATCACACCAAGACCTTATCCTCCGCGACTTCGACGGCACCGCAAGACATTACTGCATCTTTTGACATAAGCCCTCAGCCATTTGGGTATCGACCACAATGAGGCCATTCATCTCCCAAGTAAGAGCAAGAAGGAGATCTCTATCAAAAATTCTACCAAACGGTACATCCGCTCTCAATGCCGAACCGATCACAAGATAATTTGGGGCTTTACATCGAAAGGTCTTCACACTCCATCGTCTTGAAGCTCGCAAACAAGAAGTCCATGACATTTGGGGATTTGCAATCTCTCGAGTCTTGGTATCAATAATCTACTCTTGGGATTTGCTCACGCCAACAACAAAAGGCGATTTATTTGAATGGGCCAAGAACTGATTTATCTTGGGGCTATGCAAGCCACTCAAAGTTTGGCATCAAAGGCATTCTAGGGGCTTTACAGCCAGCAACCCCTTGGCATCTCGGCATCAATAGTCCTTTTGAAGCCCCATAAACGACAAATCTCTTGGGGCTAAACATCAATTTCGTTGGACACCACGCAACAACGACAGAATTCAACAAGGCAATCCGGACTTCGATTGAACATGACTTGATCTTGGTTGGCTTTACAAACACACAATGGTTAAAATGGTTCACCACGAACTAAAAAAAAAGAATCTTTTTCTCACATGTGTGCATATTCTTTCCCTTCTAATATTTTTTTTTTTTTTTAAAAAAAAAGATTTTCTTTTTCTTTTTCTCCTTCTATGTGCAAAAGTATGTGCTCTACTTTGCTTGCTCCTAGCTTTTCCTCCCCAGCACTCTCCATCATCCTTGAACTACGCTGGTCTGATTCCTTTCAAGGGATACGTAGGCAGCCTTTGGCACGACCAACCCATCATCCAGAGTACCATCTCGCCAACCCATCATCAAGAGCGTTCTCTCTCTCAACATCCAAAGAATGGACATTCTCCATCAAAGCATCCTCCGCGGACATCAGAAATCCATCTCCACTCAAGCGGCAATGGTAAGTGAAGGTATGAATACATCCAATGCTTTCCTCAAAATCACACCGCACACAAGATCACTCTCTACATTCTTACTTCTCTCTCATTGCAAGGGTGTTCCAAAATCCCATCACACCACGAGCACAATTTCTCTCTCTTCATTTCACACTTCATGCATCTTCTTGCAAGAACACATATACCTGTCAAGCACACACATAACAGGTACCACCACAAAGTCAACATCATCCGCTACTCAAGGCACATCATCCCCACCAGAAAGTGGTCAATCGTGCCCACACCCCACAAAGTCAACAACATAAGCAGATGCGGCTCCAAGATCGGCCACTCGGTCCATATCGAGACAAGCTCCCATGAGCTCCAAGTCGGCAACTCGGTCCATATCGAGACAAGCTCCCATGAGCTCCAAGTCGGCTCGGTCCATATCGAGACAAGCTCCCATGACTCCAAGTCGGCAACTCGGTCCATATCGAGACAAGCTCCCATGAGCTCCAATCGGCAACTCGGTCCATATCGAGACAAGCTCCCATGAGACCCAACTCAACAACTCGGTCCATATCGAGACAAGCTCCCATGAGCTCCCATACAACACTCCAGCAAAAGTCGCTCATGCAGGGAGCGCACCTCTATCTATCGCAATTTCAAATTCCTACTTTTATCGAGTCTTTGTTTTCTTTTCTTCCTTTTTTCTTTGTCGATGTCCTCGGCGGGTGTTTTTACATTCGTCGACGCGTTTTGCTTTGCAATCCACGTAGCCGAGGGGCTCTGTAGACACCCCGCCTTGGACCTCTCATGTCCCGATTGCATACACATTCTCTATCTTCCTCTCTTCTGTTATGTTTTGTTACTTTCCGTTAACTTTTGTTACTTTCCATTAAATTCTTGACTTACTCCGTTAGTCTTGGATTTGACTAAGTGACAAAGTCAACCTTGAGTCTTTGTTTACTTTGTTTTTGTTGACTTTCGTGGTGTTCGTTAAGTTTCTAACTGATCTCGTTAGTTTTGGGACTTAACTGCATAACGGGGTTAACTTTTGGGCTAAAATATGGATTTCCTGAAGGTGGGACGAGCGCGCCTTTGGCCTTCTTTGTGGGACGAGCGCGCCTCCCATAGGAGGGGTGGGACGTGCGCGCTTCCCACCTCCAGGATCCCAGATTTTGCCAAATTTCCCTCCTCTTCTGATTTGTAACCCCCAAAGCCATTATGTCTTGGCTTGATCCGGGGAAGGGCCATCTTTGTGACCACAAACACTTCCCTAACACCTATAAATCCCTCTTCATTCCACCATGGAAAGGGAGGAGGAATTCTTGAATCAAAAAACACTTTAAAACACATAAAATCCATTTTCAAAGGGTGGTCACTATAGACAATTTGGTTCTTCCCCATTCAAGCACAAGGTACAACTCTCACTTTCTCCTTCTAAACTCTTTTAATTCTCTTTGTCAAAACTCTTTACTTGTTTTCTTCATCTCTCACTTTCTAATGAGTATGCAATCTCCATAAAAAGGGATACAACCAAAAGGCCACTTCACTATTGAAGTTTGACCAAGGTTACATCCCAACATTCCAATCTCTATTTTAATCATTGATCATTTCTTAATGTAATGATTTAGCAATAATTCAACATGTAATTCTTAGAATAAATCAATAAATAAAACAATTCTCTTTTTATTTCCCTTTTCTTTCCCTTGTAATCGTTAGCACATTTTCATATTAATAAATAGAAGGACTTTTTAGCATTAGAACACCAATTGTAGCAAGACCACGTAAGCGGGGCGGAGTGGGTGTTTAAGTACTTCCCACTCCGTCACCTAACCCCGAACCCTTCTCTTCCCGAATCTTTGGTTTCGTAACATTAAAAATAGGCTATTTCTAGGTTTTTCTTATGTTCCTTTAAAAACATAGGTGGCGACTCTACAAAATAAAATCAATTAGACATCCTAGGATCCTTCCACCGCTCTAGCCAAGCCGTGGGCTCTCCCGGGGTATCTACAGTGGCGACTCCGCTGGGGACTTATTAGAGGGTTAAACTTGCGTTCTTAACTTTTGGTGTCTTATTACTGTTTTCTGGGCATTCTGGTAAAAAGGGTGGGAAGCGCGCGCCTCTGGCCTTCTTGGCATAAAGCGCGCGCGTCCGACCCCAATTACCAGAATCGCCCGCCTCCTTTCTTGTCCTTCAATTCCATGTTTCTGTGCTAACAATTACTGCAGGGGAAAGAATTTTTTATTTAGGGTCAAGGCAATCCCTTGAACCACTGATTCGCAGGTACTGCCCAGAATCGGACGCCTCTGCCCCTCTTTGTCTACCGCGCGCGCCTTCCGCATAGGCCACCAATGCGCGTGCTTCTGGGCGCATTCCCAGAACAGAACAGTGCACAGAAAATAGAACAGAGCAGAATGACA
>JAOWBW010000841.1:177398-227486 GCA_026119855.1 Campanula takesimana
AATGTTGGGTTTCGAAGTAACATGCGCAGCGGAATTTAGCATTAAAATTTTGAAACCCAAAGCCATGGATCCGTTCATATGATTAAATCAAATACAACATAAGAATAAAGGAATAAACTAACCCTTGATGGCTATCAAATTCTCTTGGTCTTTGGTGGAGGTTTGAAGACTTGATCACGATCACAAAGCTTGAACACGAACTTTGAAGATGATGATTTTCACCCTCTAGCGGTATCCACACTTCGAACGAATATCAAAGGAGCTTCTTTGATCTTGGTTGCTAGACCAAATTGTGAAACACTTTTTCACAATCAAAAGAACTATATGGAATTTATTTTTGTGTATTATTTTGTTCCTCAACCAAGAATGTCTTAGAACAAAATAAACCCTCTCAAACTCTTTGAGACTCACAAAATCATTAGCTTAGAGTGCTGGCCGAATTTGGTCTTTTATACACAAGTATGACCTATTCCAAATAGGAAACTTGTGTCAAAATCCGTCCAAATTCGTTTCCTAATCAAATTAGGAATCTGCCACCCGACAGTACTGTGCGGCAGCCGCCCAAAAGCCTCTGTGCGGTCGCACAACTATCTGAACAAAACTGGTACAAAAACTGAGCTAAGTGTGCGGCCGCCCAGTCCATACTGTGCGGTCGCCCACTTTCCCCAGAATGTCCAGAATTTCCAAAATTCCAATGTAGTCCTTTTAAAGATTCGTTCTATTGTGTGTGACCCTCTAGGATTATACTAAGTTGGCAATGGTTCAAACATGAAACCTAAGATATGATTAGGTTCTAGCAAACCGTCATACCTACCCAAATAGTATAACTAGATACAAGTTCGCATTCCTTTAGAATATGTCATAATCCCTTTGTCCACGATGTCATTGAACACAAGTCATGGTCAAACAGTCAACTTGTTTTGTTCAATACTTTCTCGATTCCGAATATGTTGATAATCCAAATGACATTGATCCAATCAATTCATTTGAGTCCGGCCGAACATTTCATCAACATCATTCCTACGAGAGGCCCAAGCTTGACATCTCTCCGAGGAGGACAAATCCATTTAGCTTATTATTCTTCCCTACGTGAATCCGATTATGCCAATCATACCCTTTATAACTACTCGGTTAAAAGTAGCGTTTGAATATGTCAAACATAATGTTCATCAAGTGGAAGACTATAATAACTTCATGTCTAAGGATTCAAATGACATAACTAATATGAGATATATGTATGACATAGACCATGACATAAATCTCATAGAGCGGGTCATGTCCAGTACCTTGTTCCAAACAAGTACCCATAAATCTAACATGATCATCCCATGATCATTTAGCCTTTATACTAGTGCTTAACAAGTACTAGGGACGGAGATTATTATAAGTAAACATGAACAACAATAATAATCAAAACATCTCTTTATTGATATGAAATAAATGATAACAATTACAACGTTTATTAAACGTGCCTAGGGCACCACTACCAACAATCTCCCACTTGCCCTAGGCCCAATCTCCCATGTATCTAATACCCATGGACCTAACATGACCATCATGTTTAGCTTGTGGAAGTCCCTTTGTTAGCGGGTCCGCAACATTGTCATCAGTAGGTACTCTGCATATATTTACGTCTCCCCTATCAACGATCTCTCGAATGATATGAAAACGCCTAAGTATGTGTTTGGATTTCTGATGTGCTCTTGGTTCCTTTGCTTGAGCAATAGCACCATTATTATCGCAATAAAGGTCTATTGGATTAGCAATACTAGGAACCACTTCAAGTTCAGTTATGAACTTCTTAATCCAAACAGCTTCCTTTGCAGCATCCGATGCAGCAATATACTCAGCTTCTGTTGTAGAATCAGCGGTTGTACTTTGCTTGGAACTCTTCCAGCTTACAGCTCCACCATTTAACATAAACACAAAACCCGATTGCGATCGGCTATCATCTTTGTCGGTTTGGAAGCTTGCATCCGTGTAAGCATTTACAACGAGATCATCTTCCATTCCTCCATAGACCAAAAACGAGTCTTTAGTCTTCTCAAGTACTTAAGAATCGCTTTTACAGCTATCCAGTGATTTTCGCCAGGGTCGGATATTGTCTCATACATTGTCATGCTCAAAGCAAGATACATCGGCCTAGTACAAATCATGGCATACATGATGGACCCAATTGCCGAAGCATATGGAACATCATTCATTTTCTCACGCTCATCTTTTGTCTTAGGACATTGAGTCTTGCTTAGAGAAACTCCATGTAACACGGGCAAGGTGCCTCTCTTAGATTTTTCCATACGGAATCTTCTAATGACCTTGTCAATGTATGTACTTTGGCTTAAACCAAGTAGCCTCCTTGATCTATCTCTATAGATCTTAATGCCAAGAATATATGCGGCTTCACCCATATCTTTCATTGCGAAGCACTTTCCTAACCAAGTCTTCACAGACTGAAGTGTAGGAATGTCGTTTCCAATGAGCAATATGTCATCCACGTATAAAATAAGGAATAGCACTATGCTCCCACTAATCTTCTTGTATACACAAGGCTCATCTTCGTTCTTGATGAAACCAAACTCTTTGACCGATTCATCAAAACGGAGATTCCAACTCCTTGAAGCTTGCTTCAATCCATAGATGGATCTTTGCAATTTGCATACCTTAGAATCTTGTTCAAACCTTCTGGTTGTGTCATATACACATCCTCTTGGAGTTTTCCATTCAGGAAAGCGGTTTTGACGTCCATCTGCCATATTTCATAGTCATGATATGCGGCAATGGCAAGCAAAATTCTTATAGACTTGATCATTGCTACGGGTGAAAAGGTCTCATCATAGTCAATACCATGAACTTGCCTATAACCTTTCGCTACAAGCCTAGCTTTGTAAGTATGCACCTTCCCATCCATGTCAGTCTTCTTCTTGAAGACCCATTTGCATCCTATGGTTTTTACACCTTCGGGCGCATCAATCAAATTCCAAACTTGATTGTCTTGCATGGATTGCAATTCGGATTCCATGGCTCCAAGCCACTTGTCCGAATCAGGAGGACATCGCCTCTTGGTAGGTTGACGGTTCATCATTCTCAATGATTTCTACCTCATTACTATCCGTTACGAGAAATCCATATCTCTCGGGCTCGGATCGTAACCTACTAGATCTGCGAGTTGCTTGTGTATTTTGAACAGGTTCCACAACTCCTTGTGGTTCTTGTTCTTGTTCCACTATTGGTTCAATGTTATTTTCTGGGTCTCGAATTTCTTCAAGATTTATTTTACTCCCACTGATTTCTTTGGAGAGAAACTCTTTCTCTAGAAAGACACCAGTTCGGGCAACAAACACTTTGTTGTCCTCACGGTTGTAAAAGTAATATCCTTTAGTTTCCTTAGGATATCCCACGAAAATACATTTATCAGATTTGTGTGCTAGTTTGTCAGAGATAAGTCTCTTGACATAAACTTCGCAACCCCAAATCCTCATGAAAGATAAACTAGGTTTCTTTCCACTCCACATCTCATATGGAGTCTTTGGAACCGATTTAGTTGGAACTTGATTTAGTGTGAAAGCAGCGGTTTCTAGGGCGTAACCCCAAAAGGATATTGGAAGATCAACTTGACTCATCATTGATCGAACCATGTCTAACAAAGTCCGATTTCCTCCTCTCGGACACACCATTCCATTGTGGTGTTCCCGTGGAGTCAATTGTGAAACTATTCCACAATTCTTTAGATGATCATCAAATTCTTGACTTAAGTATTCACCACCTCGATCTGATCGAAGTGCCTTTATACTTTTGCCAAGTTGTTTTTCTACTTCATTTTGAAATATTCTAAATATCTCAAATGCTTCACTTTTATGTTTCATTAGGTAAACATACCCAAATCTACTATAATCATCAGTGAAGGTTATGAAGTATTGAAATCCTCCCCTAGCATTGCTACTTAATGGTCCGCATACATCGGAATGTATCAACCCCAATAAGTCGCTTGCCCTTTCACCCAACTTGGTAAAAGGTGTCTTAGTCATTTTTTCCAAGAAGACACGACTCACAAGTATCATATGACTCTAAGTCACATGAACCCAAAAGTCCGTCCCCATGGAGTTTTGAGATACGCTTCTCATTAATATGACCAAGACGGCAATGCCATAAATAAGTATGATTTACATCATTAGGTTTAGATTTCTTATTTACATGATAGACATTATTTTCATTCTTGACATCCAAGATATAAAGGCCATTAAATGAATTAGCAATACCATAAAGCACATCATTTAAATAAATAGAAAATTTCTTATTCTCAATAAGAAACTTAAAACCTTCATTATCCAAACAAGAAATTGAAATAATATTTCTGCTTAAATCCGGAACATAATAACAATTGTTCAAAACAAGAATTAATCCGGAAGGTAAAGTGACTTCATAAGTCCCTACGGCTAATGCAGCAACTCTTGCTCCATTCCCCACGCGTAGATCTACTTCACCTTCTTTAAGCAGTCTCCTATTCTTTAGTCCCTGCACATTTAGACAAATGTGAGAACCACATCCGGTATCCAATACCCAAGAATCAGTGGTAGAAAGGAGAATATCTATCATATAGATACCTGAAGTCGACGCAGCCTTGCTGCTCTTCTTCTTCTTTTGCTCTTCCAAGAAAGCCTTGCAATTACGTTTCCAATGACCAATTTCTTGACAATGGAAACAGATTGCATCCTTTTGTGAATCAGGTTTTGCCTCAGAAGCCTTGGCAACCTTTGCCTTGCTTATCTTTGGTTTGACAACTTTTGCCTTACCCTTTCCTTTGGCACTAGCCTTCTTCCCATCATGAACCAAAGCACGGGAGAACCTTTCTCCACAATTTTCATCTCTGCAGTTTTGAGCATCCCATGCAACTCAGAGAGATTCTTATCCATTCCATGCATGTTATAATTCATCACAAACTGATTATAACTTTTAGGCAATGAATTAAGAATGAGATCCGTGGCTAGCTCCAATGGGATTGGATAGCCAAGTTTCTCAAGGTGCTCTACATAACCTTTCATTTTAAGAAAGTGAGGACTCACTTGTTGCCCTTCATTCATTTTACAAGTAGTGAATGCAACAATGGTCTTGTACCTCTCTTGCCTAGCTTGCTCTTGAAACATGGTTCTCAACTCCACGCCTATCTCATAGGCTTCCAAATGTTCCAAACTTTGTTGGAGTTTTGAACACATAGCAGCAAGCATGAGACAACTTACATCTCTAGAATCATTACGATGTTTCTTGTAATTGTCTCTTTCTACCCCTAGGGGCAGTAGGCGGTGGTTCAGCAGGGAGAGGCCCATCGAGAATGTACAACTTATCTTCTTGCCTAAGAACGATTCTTATGCTACGGATCCAATCCATAAGTTAGTACCATTCTCTTCGAGCTTATCCTTCTCAAGGATCGATCGCAACGACATTGTTGAGTGTTAATAATTACCTACTTTTATCATTAAAGAAAATAAAAAAGGTATTTTTCAAATACTCCCACTAAATTATATAACCTTCATATACATCCAATGTATAATATAATTTAAATGGGTTAAGATCCAACTTTAATTTAATTTCAAGTCCGCTAAGGCGGATTACACAAAATCAAACTAATTAGGTAGACAACTCTTGTCAATCATATCTCATATGACTCTTAGTTCCTTTTATGAGATTCTTTAAGAAATCCAATTTCAAAAATCATGTTAAACCTCATCTTTGCCTAGGCCCAAAACTGTTTTGACGCCCAATTAAGTCTAACCATTTTAAACGCATAGTTAATGTGTCCCGCTAGGGCATGCCCACATTATCTATCTTGCTCGTACATAAATAAATTTAATGCACCTCGCTAGGGCGAATCTACATTAAAATTACTCATGTACTAACAAGTGTTTTAATCATGGCATGGCAATAAAAGACTTAAAACTTTCTTTGAAGGTTCATCACATATAGCATATAACACATTTATGAGCACATAATATAAACATGTTACACATCAAGTTTAGCCACTAAATTAATCTCCATTAATTTAAGCATAGTATTTATGTGTCATTAGTTTCTCTATAATTATGAGGATGAGACTATTTCAACTTCGGTTATTATCTCCAAATCAAGACAACAAGAAGTGCGGTCGAACTAAGCCATTTGGCAACCACAATCCCGCACTAATTCAAGAAACCAAGAAAGTAGTCCATGTGGCCGAAACTAAGCAATAGATGGTCTCGATGAACGTAGGCCAATTGCATTCACAATTCCACTGGATCTCCAAACCTTTGAATCAAGAACTTTGTTTCTCAATTTTGCAATTATGAACTCTTCATAATTCTAACTTCGTTTTATCTTTGAAACTTTGATTGCGATCAATTTTGGGAAACACAATCTCGATGAACGCAGATTAGCCATCCAAAACTTGAACCAATCTAGGAATCACAAGACTAAAACAAATAGGAAAATCAAACCCCAAAATCCATACACAAACCAACTACCCAAAACCCATTCCAGATCAGCAAGTCTGGACTGGTTCTGTTACTGGTTTTTGTTGAATTTTTGAAAAATTCCAGATTCTGTTTTTCAACCAAAATCAGACCTTCTGATCCCCTTGTGCGGCCGCCCAAAACCCCTGTGCGGTCGCCCAAAACTGTGCGGCCGCCCAAAGCGTTTTGTGCGGTCGCCCGGTTCCATCAGAATGTGCAGAATTTTCAAAGTTCGAAAATTTTGTCTCAAAATTGTTTTTCCCCGATTATTAAAACTTTGATCCAATCAAAAATTAATAATCAACAATTCTGAATCCACCATAATTTATTTATTGCGATTGAATCGTGCGATTAAAGTTGCAAAACAATAAACCACATAAAATCACATAACACATAACATCACATATTCCAATATTCACATCATGCAAGGCACATAAACAATTTATATACACATAACATGATCCAAGTATTGAATTAATCAACATGAACGGGGCTCTGATACCACTGTTGGGTTTCCAAGTAACATGCGCAGCGGAATTTAGCATTTAAAATTTTGAAACCCAAAGCCATGGATCCGTTCATATTATTAAATCAAATACAACATAAGAATAAAAGGAATAAACTAACCCTTGATGGCTATCAAATTCTCTTGGTCTTTGGTGGAGGTTTGAAGACTTGATCACGATCACAAAGCTTGAACACGAACTTTGAAGATGATGATTTTCACCCTCTAGCGGTATCCACACTTCGAACGAATATCAAAGGAGCTTCTTTGATCTTGGTTGCTAGACCAAATTGTGAAACACTTTTCCACAATCAAAAGAACTATATGGAATTTATTTTGTGTATTATTTTGTTCTTCAACCAAGAATGTCTTAGAACAAAATAAACCCTCTCTCAAACTCTTTGAGACTCACAAAATCATTAGCTTAGAATGCTGGACGAATTTTGTCTTTTATACACAAGTATGACCTATTCCAAATAGGAAACTTGCGTTAAAAATCCGTCCAAAATTCGTTTCCTAATCAAATTAGGAATCTGCCACCCGACAGTACTGTGCGGCCGCCCAAAAGCCTCTGTGCGGTCGCACAACTATCTGAACAAAACTGCACAAAAACTGAGCTAAGTGTGTGGCCCGCCCAGTCCATACTGTGCGGTCGCCCACTTCCCCAGAATGTCCAGAATTTCCAAAATTCCAATGTAGTCCTTTTAAAGATTCGTTCTATTATGTGTGACCCTCTAGGATTATACTAAGTTGGCAATGGGTTCAAACATGAAACCATAAGATATGATTAGGTTCTAGCAAACCGTCATACCTACCCAAATAGTATAACTAGATACAAGTTCGCATTCCTTTTAGAATATGTCATAATCCTTTTGTCCACGATATCATTGAACACAAGTCATGGTCAAAGAGTCAACTTGTTTTGTTCAATACTTTCTCGATTCCGAATATGTTGATAATCCAAATGACATTGATCCAATCAATTCATTTGAGTCCGGCCGAACATTTCATCAACATCATTCCTACGAGAGGCCCAAGCTTGACATCTCTCCGAGGAGGGACAAATCCATTTAGCTTATTATTCTTCCCTACGTGAAATCCGATTATGACAATCATACCCTTTATAACTACTCGGTTAAAAGTACGTTTGAATATGTCAAACATAATGTTCATCAAGTGGAAGACTATAATAACTTCATATCTAAGGATTCAAATGACATAACTAATATGAGATATATGTATGACATAGACCATGACATAAATCTCATAGAGCGGGTCATGTCCAGTACCGTGTTCCAAACAAGTACCCATAAATCTAACATGATCATCCCATGATCATTTAGCCTTTATACTAGTGCTTCAACAAGTACTAGGGACGGGGATATTATAAGTAAACATGAACAACAATAATAATCAAAACATCTCTTTATTGATATGAAATAAATGATAACAATTACAACGTTTATTAAACGTGCCCTAGGCACGTTTAATAAACGTTGTAATTGTTATCATTTATTTCATATCAATAAAGAGATGTTTTGATTATTATTGTTGTTCATGTTTACTTATAATAATCCCCGTCCCTAGTACTTATTAAGCACTAGTATAAAGGCTAAATGATCATGGGATGATCATGTTAGATTTATGGTACTTGTTTGGAACAAGGTACTGGACATGACCCGCTGTATGAGATTTATGTCATGGTCTATGTCGTACATATATCTCATATTAGTTATTTCATTTGAATCCTTAGACATGAAGTTATTATAGTCTTCCACTTGATGAACATTATGTTTGACATATTCAAACGCTACTTTTAACCGAGTAGTTATAAAGGGTATGATTGGCATAATCGGATTCCCGTTGGGAAGAGACTAATAAGCTAAATGGATTTGTCCTCCACGGAGAGATTCAAGCTTGGCCCCTCGAAGGAATGATGTTGATGAAATGTTCGACCGGAATCAAATGGATTGATTGGATCAATAGCATTTGAATTATCAACATATTCAGAATCGAGAAAGTATTGAACATGACAAGTTGACTGTTTGACCATGACTTGTGTTCAAAGACATCGTGGACAAAGGGATTATGACATATTCTAAAGGAATGCGAACTTGTATCTAGTTATACTATTTGGTAGGTATGACGGTTTGCTAGAACCTAATCATATCTTATGGGATCATGTTTGAGCCCATTGCCAACTTAGTATAATCCTAGAGGGTCACTCACAATAGAACGAATCTTAATTAAAAGAACTATATTGGAATTTAGGGTCGAAGGACCTCAAGGGAATTTCTGGAATTATTCTGGGCTTCCTGGTCAACCAAGCGGGCGCTTGGGTTAAACCAGGCGGGCGCCTGAATGAGTTCGAAAAGGCCCGGACCTTCTGGTCAAATGAGCGGGCGCCTGGGTAGAACCAGGCGGGCGCCTGGTATGCCGACTGGAAATTTCCTAATTCGATTAGGAATGGTTTTTGACACAAGTTACCTATTTGGAATAGATCTTAATTGTGTATAAAAACACAAATTCGGCAGACCATATTTACTAGTGCTTTTGTGAGTCTCAAAGAGTTTGAGAGAGATTTTATTTTGTTCTAAGATATCATTTATTGAGGAACAAAATAATTCACAAAATAAATCCCATATAGTTCTTTATTGTATTGTGAAAGTGTGTTTCATAATATTGGTCTAGCAACCAAGATCAAAGAAGCTCTTTTGATATTCGTTCGAAGTGTGGATACCGCTAGAGGGTGAAAATCATCATCTTCAAAGTTCGTGTTCAAGCTTTGTGATCGTGATCAAGTCTTCAAGTTTCTCCACCAAGACCGAAGAAAACTTTGATAGTCATCAAGGGTTAGTTTTTTTCCTTTATTCATTATGTTGTATTTGATTTAATCATATGAGCGGATCCATGGCTTTGGGTTTCTTAAAATTTTAATTGCTATATTCCGCTGCGCATGTTACTACGAAACCCAACAGAAGTACCATTTGGCTATCCTAGAGGAGACATGCGATTTTTCGAAGATATATTTCATTGGGTCCATTCGGGCAATCAGTTGTATAGGGAACGCTTCCATGCACGGCTTTAGTCTCTCAGCTACCCATACCAGTGCAGCACACGACTTTTCTAATGCAGGGTAATTCAATTCAGCCCCTTGGAAGCGACGGCTGATAAAGTACACGGCGTTCTCTTTCTTCGAATCGGGTTGCTCTTGTGCTAGCATAGCCCCTAATGCAGTGTCATTGACTGTGAGGTACAAAGCCAACGGTTTCTCTTTGTGAGGTAGAACCAACACTGGCGGATTCACTAAGTATTCCTTGACCTTTTCGAAGGCTTCTTGGCACTCTTCTGTCCATTCTAGGGATGCATTCTTCTTGAGGAGCTTAAAAATGGGCTCGCACATCGTTGTGAGTTGATTAATGAAGCGACTAATGTACTAAAGGCGACCCATAAATCCCTTGACTTCTCTTTGCATCTTAGGTGGAGGCATGTCAATGATCGCTTTGATCTTAGCGGGATCCGCTTCTATACCACGCTCAGTGACCATGTACCCAATGACCTTTCCTTTCACTACCCCAAATGTGTGCTTGGCCGGATTAAGTCTCATCTTGTGGTGTCTCAACCTCTCAAAGAACTTTCTGAGGTCGACAAAGTGTTGCCCATCGGAGCCTTTGGAATGTATGATCATATCGTGAACGTACACCTCCATTTCTTTATGTATCATGTCATGGAACAATGCAGTTACAGCTCTCTGATAAGTGGCTCCGGCATTCTTGAGTCCGAACGGCATGACTGTATAACAGAACGTCCCCCAAGGTATAGTGAACGCTGTTTTGTGTTGGTCCTCCTCGGCCATGAGGATCTGGTTGTAACCGGCGAATCCATCTACGAATTAACGGACTTCGTATTTCGCGGTATTGTCAACGAGCATGTCTATGTTGGGAAGAGAGAAGTCATCTTTCGGAGATGCTCTGTTGAGATCACGGAAATCAACACAGACTCGGACCTTTCCATTTGCCTTGGAAACTTGCACAGTATTAGCCAACTAGGTTAGATACTCTATCACTTTGATGAACCTAACACTCAGGAGTTTCTCTATCTCTTGTTTAGCTTGTACTGACCACTCTGGCTTAATTCTGCAGAGTTTCTGCTTGACCGGCCTTGAATCAGGAAGCAGTAGTATCTTGTGCTCAATAATTGAATTGGATAGCCCCGGCATATCTTTGTAGGACCAAGCGAACACATCTACGAATTCTCGGAGGAAGCGCTATGAGGGCTTGTCGGTCTTTCCCCTTGAAGAAACTGCCAATCTTGGTCTCTTTCGGATCATCGTCTGTCCCCAGATTAACTGTCTGCATTTCTTCGGCATCAATAGGACCATTTCCGCCACGAAGACCTACTTGCTTATTAATTTCTTTTAAGATTCGTTCGTTTTCTTGATCTATCTCTTCATATGACTCATTATTATCTAATTCGTTAGAGTTATTAGTTAATTCATCATTTAGGACGCTAGCAATCTCGGGATACTCAGAAAGATCTATTTTTTCATTAAGAAAGTAGGGGAATACACGTTGCGCGATGGCATCTAAGTCCTCTTGGGTGAGCTCATCAGTAGCGGTATCTGACTCTAAGGTAAGGGTTACAAATTTCCTTTCTTTATGGGGATGGGGAGTACATCCTAATTATTTGGTCAGGAAATCTTCACTTGCTATGGGTCCCCCAGTTGTGTTCCAATTCTGGATAGGCTCGTCACTCTTCTTGATGAGCTTGGTGTAGTCTTGGTTCGGAGCGTCCCCCTTGTCTATTGCATTGATCTGAGTGTCCTCTAGCTTGCAAAGGTTGAGGAATTGGCGCAGTAGGTCTTCTCCCAACACAAAGTCCCACTCACTGAATGCCTCGGCCTTGGTGCCCCTTAATTCTCGAGGTAGCCAAAAGAACTGCATCGGTTCTGTTTCTAGTGAGTACGGATCACAGTCACTGAAGATTTCAAAGCCCGGTTGGCGTTTCCCCTATGGTCGATCCATGGTTCAGGGAACATGAAGTATGGAAGTTTTCCCCCTCGCGTACAAAGTTGTTATTTTTGTCATACTTAGTACTTGATTATGAGACAACATGTAACAGAAAGAAATTTCATTATCAAAGTTGGGAGTGCTCTCGCCCACATTTGGGACTAGGCGAGTAGTCTCCCCTTTCTCACTAGCTATTTCTATTACATTGATCCCTCTTCCCGCAGTTGGGAGAGGGTTCGTCACTACATTAGGAACCCCTAATTGCTTAGAGTCTATGAGATCTTGAATCACATCTTTGAGGTGGTTGCAAGTATTGGTGTCGTGACCACTGAATTGGTGGAACTTGCAGTAGAGATGATGGGCATGATTCGGGGGGAGTTCCTTTGGAGTGGAAGGAGGCTTCCTTGGCGCGACCTTACCGGATTCTACGAGTATGTCGAAGAGCTCTGCTTGAGTGATGCCTTCCAATTTGTTGTAGACTCTCTCTTTCTTCTTTTCCTTGTTGGGTGGATGGACGGAGGAA
This sequence comes from Campanula takesimana, assembly GCA_026119855.1. Lineage (NCBI taxonomy): Eukaryota > Viridiplantae > Streptophyta > Magnoliopsida > Asterales > Campanulaceae > Campanula > Campanula takesimana. The sequence goes on from JAOWBW010000841.1 coordinate 189,915, forward strand.
TAGTTGCTCCTCCCTTGATTATTGAAAGCAATGGCATTGACAGATGTGTCTTTGCTAGTAGAGCCTTTGCTAGGGAAGCGGTATCCACTCTCTCTTGGCTTCTGTCCTACTTTTGAAGATGTCATCTAGTCAAATACCGGCTTTATGAAGTTCAGAGAAGCTTGGGAAGAAAGTACCGTAGAGGCAGTCCTCATACTCATTACGGAGTGATTTTAGGAAGATGTGCATTTGGTCGTCCGTAGTTGGCCTATCAACAATCTCAGTGAGCTTGGATCTCCACCTTTTGATAAAGTCACCAAATGTCTCATTAGTACCTTGTTGGATTTGTTCGAGGTCTCTTTTAGTGGGACGGTAAGTAGTATTGTCCTCGAAGCGCCTTTGGAAGACTTCACATGCGGTAGCCCAATCGGTCCTTGTGGATAAGGGGAGAGACATGTACCAATCCCTTGCTGCCCCCTCTAGAGTTTGCGGAAAGCTTTGAGCCAAAACGGTGTCATCTACTTTCATCGGAAGCATGGCCCAAGTGTAAGTTTAAACGTGAACATGGGGACAGGTAGTGCCGTTGAACTTGGCTATGTCAGGAGTGCGAAACTTTCGTGGCAGCTTAGTGATTGACTTGTGAAGTGCAATGGGGTCAAATGGGACGATGGAGCCGTTTGCTAGACCAATATGTGCAAACCTCTTTTCAAGAAACTCAGCAATGGCGGAGTTGATGAAGTTGGAGTCATCACTAGCTTTCTTTTTCTTATCGCTTGCCTTAGTATCCTCGTCATCGGAGGAGGAGGAAGAATCGGATGTATTTGAATCAGATTCAGAATCATGATCCCTTTTATTCTTTTTCTTAGCATGGGACTCCCCATCTTTGGAGGGGGTTTTCAACTTCTTACTACTCTTCTTGAGTTCTTGGAGCTCTTGCAAGACGGTGTCTATGTCTTTAGCGTGACGATCACTCTCACGGGCGGCAATTTCGGCTTGCTCTCTGACTTGTTGCTCAAGTCGTGCGATGACGGCTTTGGCAGTCTCTAAGTCAGTGATGGGGGTGCCGGACATTACTGCAACCTTTTCTAGTCTCTTGGTCACGGGATCACGGATATAAATTACTGAAGCGATTGTGTTGGGAGTATGGAGCTACATTGCTGATCGGACGGACCTAGAGTGCAGAAACTGTGTCAAATCCAGGTTGGGATCCTGTAGACACCCCGCCTTGGACCGCTCACCCCGATTGCACATTTGGTTTTGTGTTTCTCCCTATTTTAAGTGTTTCTCGTTTGTTTCTGGTACTTCCGTTAAGTTTCTGACTGACTTCGTTAAGTCCAGGGACCAAACTGAAAAACAGTGCTGACTTTCTAGTCCATTCTATCATTTTTACCATCTCCAAGCCACGCACTTCCAGCCTTTGGGACCAGAGGCGCGCGCATCCCGCCACCAAGGCAGGAGGCGCGCGCACCTGGGCGTCAGTTACAGATTTCTATCCAAGAATCCCTCCCTTGCTCCTTTTAACAGGATTTGCCCGGGAAACTGATGTTCTTGACTTGGTTTTGGCACCAAAAAATCACCTTCTTCACCTATATAAACACCTCTAATTCACCTTTGAATGGAGGAAGATTTGTTTATCACTAACAAAACTATACACAAAATATACTTACAAGGCATTTCTCAAGAGTCACCCTTTGAAGTTCTTGGAAGTATAGGTGAAGATCATTCTTTCCTCTCATCTCTTCTACTTCATCTCTCCTCTCTTTCTTTTATTTTCAATCAAAGTGCAATCACCCAAACATTTTGGGACATGACACCAAAGGCTACTTCACTTCATTGAAGCTAGTCAAGGAGTTATCTCCCTACATTCCAAAACACCTTTCAAAACCCCCTCTTTCATCAAAGGATAAGAAGAACATTTTATCATTCATGTAAGACTAACTTTAGTTGGGCGAGATGGGTGTTTAAGTACTTCCCATTTCGTAACCTAACCCCCGAACCTCATAAACAAGAATCTCTGTTTTCGTAATCAAACATAGGCTATAAACATTAGGTTTTTCTTATGTTCCACTAAAACATAGGTGGCGACTCTACAAATCAAAACACAAATAGACATCCTAGGACAATCCACCGCTCTAGCCAAGTAAGTGGGCTCTCCCGGGGTATCTACAGTGGCGACTCTGCTGGGGACTGTTTGAGGGTTAAACTTGCATTCTTGATCAAAGTCTACATTTTCTGGGCATTCTGGTTCCTGATGGGGGAAGCGTGCGCCTCTGGCCTTCTTGGCCTAAGGCACGCGCGGCCCACATCAAGGACCAGAGTCGCCCGCTTCCTGATGTTCTTCATGTTCTTCTTCTTTTTACTACACTAATCATTTCTGCAGGGGTTACAATATACATTCAGGACCAGGGCAATCCCTTGAGTCCAAAGTCTGACAGTCTGACAGGTTTGCCCAGAAGTGGGCGACTCCCATAGACTCTGCGCCAGGCGCGTGCTTCCCACAACACAGGTCAGTGGCGCACGCATCTGGGTGGTTTTCCAGAACAAGGTCAGTTTCAGAGCAGAGTAGAGTAATTGGGGTGTGGGCACAGTTGCCTGCATCATGGACTGTTTTGGATCCCTTAACTGTCTTCTTTTGTTTTTTGATTTATCGGTCACACGGGTGATTCGAAAGTTGTAATTATGTGCTTATTTGCTTTTCTTTCATAAAAAAAAAGTAAAAAAAAAATGTTTTGTCACATGTTGGACCTCACACTACGTGCACAATTTCCTATAAATTGCTCACTATCAAGTCGCACAAGTTTATAACCACAAACTCGTCGAGGCCCGTCATAGGAAGTTTCAAGCTCCACCCGACCTTGACTCTTTAACCTCAACCCGCGGCGTAGTTTATGACTACATGCCGGGGGTGACCTTAAGCACCTCATTAGCCGAGCACAAGCCAATACAACTCTAGTTAGGGTCTAACACTCCGTGACTAAAGTCAGTTTTTCATGTGTTGAGATTTCCCTAAACTAATGTCTTCAAAACATACATGCCAAGTGGTTATCATGGACGAAATAAAACTCCGTCCCAAGTGGTTATTATGGATGAAAATAAAAATCCGTCCCTGCATGTATGCTTTACTACATTAATTTAGTTTAATCCCGACATGTGTAGGATTCACAAACGTGGTGGAATCCAATGAGTACATGGGACCGCGAGATGGTCTATATAATAGTGTGACGATTCCATTATTTTCTGAGAAACTCAAAAGGGACCCCGTCCCTCCGACTTATAAAAAAAAGTGTCTTTTCTTATGTGGTTTTGAGTCGTGTGCCCAATGTGTGCTCTAAGCCTCTTCATGGACCGAAAGTCTTACTCAAGACTGACAACGGCCTCTTCTGCAATATAGGTTCAATTGGTACTTACAGAGTCTACCGGGATTCAGCGAATCGGTTAGTCCGTGAAGTGATTACTCCAACAGCTCCGATAGCAACCATGACCGGCAGCAGCAACACCATGTCTCTCGAACAACTTCCAGCTATGGTTCAAGTGCTCCAAGACCAAGTCTCCACTCTTAATAAGGATGCCCAGAATAAGGATGATCTTTGGCAATCTCACCTCGAAAACCAAAGAGAGGCCCACAAGGCCGAGATGGAGCAAATGAAAGAAAAGCTCACCAAGCTTGCCAAGGGTAAGGACAAGAAAGACAATGAGGAGTCCGAGTGGACCTAAGGCTTATTTGAGAGCCCTTATGTTAGTGCCCGCACCAAGAAAATATGGGGAACCGAGCACTGAGAACAATGAGCACACGTTGGTTGATTCAATTATGGCATACATAGATCAACGCTTCAATGACCTCAACGTGGGAAACAGTCCTGACACGAGCCTTTATCAGTCTTCCATTCTCATGAGCACAATGGCCGCTCTCCCCGACAAGTTCAAAATGCCCGACATCAGCAAGTTCAAGGGAAAATCCTGTCCCATGGCACACATCGAGACTTACATTTGGGGTATGGTACTGATGAAGGTCTCTCCCAAGGTTATGGCACAACGCTTCCCTCTTATTCTCGAGGGGGCGGCAAAGGATTGGTATGCTACTCTCCCGCTCACAGTCCGTCTTGATTGGGACGCCGCCATGCTTGCCTTCAAGAGTCAATACCAAGGCAACACCACCCACCGGCCAACCAAGAAAGAGCTTGAAAACACCACTCAAAGGGGCAACAAGTCCTTTATTGACTTCACTAGAAGGTGGAATGACAAGCTTGCTGAAATTATCAAGAGGCCCAACACCAAGAAGCAAATGGACATCTTTCTTAAGTTTCTAAAGATTGATCTCCGCACCCACCTAAGTGGGTCTTGCTATGCCTATTTATCTCAAATGTATGAGGCGGAGATCCGAATGGATGAATTGCTTAGGGAAATCAAGAAAAGTTATCCTACCCTCCGTTACAAGGCCACCTCTAGCTCCACAAAAGAGGCTTCAGTTAATGCCGTTACTACCGACAAGGGGAATTACAAAAGGGTTCCTTCACCACAAGGAAAGAAGTTTCAAGATGATCGTGTCTATACTCCTCTCCATGGCATGACTATCACCGAGGCCTTTGAAGCTCTCAAAGCCAAAGGGCAAGTTACTCCTCTCCAAGGGTACAAACCCAAGGCATTACGTCCCAACATAGCAGCCATACCACCGAGGAATGCTTCGTCCTCCGCAACGTCATCCAAGATCTCATAGACAAAAAGGAATTCATAGTTCCTTAATGAGGGTGGTGTCAATGTAATAGAGGTAGGGGAGTTTGAGGAGACCACTCATTCAATCCCAATTGTGAATAAGGGCTCCAATATTATGAATAAGATTGATAATTCTTGCTATGTTGTGACTTATGATGAGGTAATGAGGGAAGTACTAGAAAATAGGAAAAAGAAGCAAGATGGGAACATCAACATGCTAACTCGATCCGGACGAGTCATAACAAACAACCCCGCTACTTCTGTACCAAGCTCCTCTTCTCAAAGACCGCAATCTCGCGACACTCCCGAAGACCCTTTATTGGTTCAACACAACAAAACTCAAGCCAACATCTCCATTTAGGACCTCATTGCATCCTCAAAGAAACACCGAGATCTTGTCACCAGTAATCTCGACGACACGTCGATCTCTCCCGAACAACTCCCGAAGACCTTACAGCGATGATAGGCCAAATTCATTTTGGCAATGTCATCACCTTTGCCGACATGGACCTTCCACCATTTGGTTCCGACCAAAATGAGGCCATTTATCTCAAGGTGAGAGCAAGGGGGAGACCTATTTCAAGAATCTTGGTTGATGGTGGTTCCGCACTCAACCTAATGCCCGGCCGAATCATGGGCATACTAGGACTTAAGAATTCAGATTTAAAGCTTCTACTCAAGTGATCCAAGGTTACGACAGTACTGCCCGTACAGTCATGGGTATGGTGAAAATAGACATTGAGTTTGGGAGCATGGTCAAGTCCGTCCCGTTTCAAGTGCTCGATGTGCCTTCCTCGTTCAACTTATTGTTGGGCCGCCCATGGATACATAGTTCTAACGCCGTACCTTCGACTCTCAATCAGTGTGTGAAGTTCAGAAATGGGGATGAAATTGTGACCGTTATGGCAGAAAACATCACTATCCACAGAAAGGGGGAACCCATTCACCAAATTCAGCATGGTTTAGCAGACTCTACCCTCTCTGGCGTCTCAATCAACGCCATCGACAAAGAAGGAGGAAGCGGGTATGGTCCCTTGGCAATCGCAAAGTCCTCCGCATGATGAGGAACATGAACTACTTCCCTGGTTTAGGCCTAGGGAAGTATCAACAAGGGAGAATGCAACCAATTGAGGTTCCTTTTGTTAAGAACAAGTTCGGTTTTGGATATAAGCCTTCCAAAGACGACTTAAAACACGAGCAAGCCGTCAAGAATGAAAAGACCCAACCTCGTAGGAAAGGCCGTCATTATGAGATTCCCAATCTAAGACCTTACCGCAAGACGTTGAATGGCTATGTTGTTCGCCAAGGGGAAGTTGTTCCGTACATGATCTTTCCCAAGCCGTGGGTTAACAGCAAGGGCATCAGAAATCCCGGCCTTGAGATCTTTGCCGACTGTGAGATCTGGAAGTCCAAAAAGGAACCAACTCCCATGTCACCCCGTGAATAGTGGGGGAAGAAAGTGGCCATAGAGTCTGAGACAGAGATCACTGTGGGGGAAGAATTGATAGATTTAGCCTCCATGTTCGAGGAAATTGCCCTCATATATGAGTGCCAAGTCAATGCCATCTACGACACCGACACGAGAAGGGAGACTATCAGCGAGATCCAGCCAAGCTCCGAGCCGATCAACAACTGGTATTCTACGAAGGGACCCGTGGTATACGAAGAATTCTTGGTCAAGAAGATGGGTTGCATTCCGCGCAAGGTCACAAAAGATGACGTGTTCACATTCACTTTCAAGTCCGAGAGTGCTTCCGACGCCCTCACCCAAGAGGATATGGAGGCCATAGCCGAGCGTGTGTTCCCTTTCTTTGTTAATGAAAAATTTGACCTTTCTGAGTACCCTGAGATTGCAAACATCATGAATGATGAATTAACTAATAACGAATCTAATGAACTAGTTAATAACGATTCAAATAATGATGAAATAGACCACGAAAACACAACATACTTAAATGAACTTGCTCAACAGGTCCGTAGTCGTGGTGAAAATGGTCTAGGGGCTGACGAAGAATTGCATGTTGTTAATCTGGGTACCGACAAAGAGCCGAAAGAAACCAAGATCAGAAGCTTCTTCAAGGGGGACGAGAAAGACAGATTGACTGCACTGCTCAGAGAGTTCGTGGATGTAGTCGCATGGTCATACAAAGACATGCCGGGTTTGGACAGAAAGGTCACTGAACACAGAATTCTGATTAGAGACGACGCCAAGCCAGTAAAGCAAAAGCTCAGAAAGATCAAGCCAGAATGGTCTCTACAAGTCAAGGAAGAGATAGAGAAGCTTCTCAGTGTGGGATTCATCAAAGTTATTGAATATCCGACATGGCTAGCTAATGTGGTCACAGTCCGAAAAGCCAACGGCAAGGTCCGTGTTTGTGTGGATTTCCGGGATTTGAACAAAGCTTCTCCAAAGGATGACTTTCCACTACCCAACATCGACATGCTAGTCGACTCCACTGCTGCCTACGAGGTCCGCTCATTTGTGGATGGTTTTGCTGGGTACAATCAGATTCTCATGACCGAGGAGGATCAACACAAGACTGCTTTCACAACGCCGTGGGGCACCTTTTGCTACACAGTCATGCCGTTTAGGTTAAAGAACAATGGGGCTTCTTATCAAAGGGCCGTGACAGACTTGTTCCATGAGATGATTCACAAGGAAATTGAGGTCTATGTGGACGACATGATCATTCATTCCAAAGGGACCGACGGTCAATACTTGATCGACCTCCGCAAGTTGTTTGAAAGACTGCATCAACACAAGATGAGGCTTAACCCCGTAAAGTGCGCTTTTGGGGTTATCCGAGGAAAATTTCTTGGCTACATGGTCACAGAAAGGGGTATTGAAGCAGATCCCTAAAAAATCAAGGCAATCATTGATATGCCTCCTCCCAAGACACAGAAAGAAATCAAAGGTTTCATGGGCAGACTTCAGTACATCAGTCGGTTTGTGCACCAGATCTCTTCCATCTGCGAGCCAATCTTCAAGCTACTCAAGAAGAATGTAGCTCTAGAATGGACCGACGCTTACCAAGAAGCTTTTGACCAAGTCAAGCACTATTTGACATGTCCTCCAGTTTTGGTTCCACCTCACAAAGAGAAGCCTCTCTTGCTCTATCTCATAGTAAACGATGAAGCCCTAGGGGCTATACTAGCACAAGAGCAACGAGACTCTATAAAGGAGAATGCCATTTATTTTGTTAGTCGCCGATTTCAAGGAGGTGAAAAGAATTACTTCGCCTTAGAGAAGTCATGTGCAGCACTAGTTTGGGTTACTCAAAAGCTCAAACATTACATGGAAGCCTTTCCGATCAAGCTAGTAGCAAAAGTGGACCCGCTCCGCTACATCTTTGAGAAGCCTTTCATGTCGACAAGGATAGCCAAATGGTACTTCATGGTCGCCGGTTATGACATCACTTACGTCACACTCAAATCCATCAGGGGGAAAGTGTTCAGTATCAGCTTGCTGAATTTCCGTGTGACGAAGTGAAGGGGGAGGACTTACAGTTTCCCGATGAGCACTTGGTTTGCACTACAACCGAGGAAAATAAATGGCAACTCTTTTTCGATGGCGCCGCCAATAAACACGGTTATGGGATAGGAATGTTGCTTGTCGATCCAAAGGACATCTACACTCCAATTGCCATCTGTCTTGAATTCGAAGCTACCAACAACATTGCCGAGTATGAGTCATGCATAGCGGGGCTAGAAGCAGCTCTAGAAAGAAATGTCACAGAACTAGAAGCATTCGGTGACTCCCTGCTCCTTATCAATCAAACATCAGGTAAATGGCGAATCCAAGACCTGACCCTTCAACAATATGGTCAACACCTCGAGGAATTGGTCGAACAGTTCCAAGACATCATGTAACGACCCGAAAACCCGTATCTATTTTCTTAGTAAAAATATTTGTTTATTTATTTAATTAATTATTTATGTGTGCATTTTAGTGTTTCATAATATTTTATGCCTAGCATTTTAATCGATCATTTGTGCTAGTGTAGAGTTAGTAAGTCTTAGTTAATGGTGGGGAGTATGGGTTTAATTGGTCTTGGTAGTAATAGAAGGGCCTAGGTGTAACATTATGTTTTAATAATCATCCTCCTTCCTCCTCCCTCACCTAACATTTTCATTTCCCTCTCTCTCTCCTCCATTGTTGGGTGGAAAAGGTAAGATTTCTCTCCTCTTTCTCTCTTCTTTTTAGCCATCTTCCTCCCATTATTTCTCATTGGGTAGAAAAGGTAAGTTACTTTTCCCCCATTTATGCTAAAAATGTTCATCCTTAGCTCATTTGATGCTCTAGTTGTTATATATTGCTTCTTGGGTTGATTTGGAATTGATTTGCTTTTTATCCATTTTTGTGAAATTTTAATGTTTGAATCATCTCTTGAATTGGGTAGTCTAGATAATGTTATATGAGTCATTTTAGACTTGTAAGTTGTTTTGGTACATTGGTATACTAGTTAGAAGGTTTGATTTTTGGTTGAGTAGTGTTTTGGTAAGAAAATGGAAGAACCCAGGTCATTTCTGCCGATTTCCGGCAAGACAGGGGTTGTGGGAGACCGCCCACTTTTGGGTTGGGCGACCGCCCAGGTCATCAGTTGTTATGGTGTTGAAACTTAGTTTTGGGCGACCGCCCATGTTGGTGTTGGGCGACCGCCCACGTTGGCTGAACTGAAGGTCTTTATTTTTTATTGTTTTTCGAAGTCAGCTTGGTTTGGGCTCGGGGTACCATTCTAGTTAGCTTAAGTTAATACCGTGGAACACTTTAGTGCTTGAGATTGGTTCCTTTATGAACAATGGTGTTATGGAATTTGATCAAGTATTGTTTGGGAATGTTTGGGCATCTTATGATGTGTTCGTGATTGTTCTAATTGAATTGATTTTGGAAGCCATGGAAGAAATTGTTGTTCTTGAAGTGATTTGTGAAGATTAGGTCATGGATTGTTGGATTGGGATGATGATTTATGTGTTGTTTGATATATTTGGATTTAAATGGGGTTTTAATGGAGTTAGAATTGGTTTGGGTCGAGCTCCACAATGGTGGGGGAGGTATAAGGGTTGTTATATCAGGATTTAGGACAAAAGGAGTGAAATTCGGGTGTATTTTGGGGTCTGGGCGGTCGCCCACTTAGTTTTGGGCGACCTCCCACTAAATCAGCCTCATTTAGCTTGGTATCAGGGTTCCGGGCGACCGCCCACTCAATTCCGGGCGCCCGCCCACTTTTTCCAGAATTTAGGTCGATCTTCCGGAGGCCATAACTTCTTTGTCCGGACTCCGTTTTAGGCTTGTAAACTATCGTTTCGAAGCTCTCTTCGAATACTAAAAGATGGGATAGGTTGTTTAGTTAAGTTATAATTTTTATACTTCGGGATTTTATTGGGTGTTCGAGGTTAAGAGGAGTTGTATCGATCCATTGTGATCAAGTTTTGCAAATCCAATTGAGTGACTTTGTTGAGTTGTTGTGATCACCTTTGTGATGTATTTGAGGATCCCCTACTTTGAGATACTTTAATTGAAAGTTATTTCACTGATCGAATTGATTTTAGGATAAGACTTGGACTAAGTTTAGGCAATGTCTTATAGTACCTAGAGGGTGTTGTTTAACACCAAAGTGTAGGGTTTGGTCTGGTTGTGATCGTGTACTAATAGGTATAACCTTTTGGATTCGTTTGGGGTGTTTAGAATTGGTTCGTTATGAATGGATGTAATTGCACCTGCGGGTTTGATTAGCCTTAAGGTGTATTTATTCGGATTTCCTATTTGGAATTCCAGATGTAAAGAGATGGTTGAGTTCCTGGTCGTAGTACTCTTTATGAGTAGACATTAGGGTCACCTTGGTAATGGTCATTGTCCTAATAGTGAGCGACCGTTTGGGTTGTACTCTTTATGAGTAACTTGTGGGTATCATCTTTGGAATGTATCTGGTATGGTTCCTTATTATGGAATTATCGTGTTTAATAATCATTGTTGCTGGGCTCCTTATGAGCAATTCCGTTTATCGTTGTTGTGCTCTTCATGAGAAACTCTTGTTATCGTTGTTGTTAATGTCACGACCCGAAATCTAGGCTCTATTTTATTAGTAATAAATAATTATTATTTAATTATTTGCTTAATTATTTATTTAAATTATTATTTATTTAAATATTTATGTGTGCATTTTATGTGTTATAATAATTATGCCTAGCATTTTAATTGGGTCATTTGGGTTAGTGTAGTTTGTTGGGTCTTAGTTGTTAGTGGGGAGTATTGAGTTGGGTAGTATTGAGGAGGGGGTCTATGTGTAAGTTTTTTTTAAAATCATACTCCTACCCTCTCCCTACACCTCCTTCTCCCTCACCCTACTCCCTCCCATTCCCAGAAATCTCTCTCTCTCTCTCCATTGATTGGGTAAGTTTTCTTTCTTTCCTTCTCTCTTCATTTACTTCCTCTTCCTCTAATAATCTCTCATTTCTTAAAACTTGAAATGTGTTTAGATCGTCGATAGGATCGCGTAGAATCAAAAATATTCGAATTCCGTCAACTTTCATTATTTTCAAGTAAGTTACTTTTCCCCCATTTTGATGTTAAAATGTTCATATCATGTTCATATAATGCTTTTGTTGTTATATTTGAAGTTTGGATGAGGTTGCAATTTATTTGGAATTTATTTGGGTTTTTGGTTAAAAATGGTGATTGTATGAATGTTGGGGATTTGATCCTGATAATGGTTGTTAAATGTTGTTGTATGAGTCTTTTTGGACTTATAAGTTGTTTTGGTACATTAGTATGCTAGTTAGAGGGTTGGATTTTGGTGGAAATGTGTTTTGGTATGAAAATGCAAGAACCCAGTTTGTTCTTCCCGATTTCCAGCAGTTCAGAAGATTGGGCGACCGCCCAAAAATGTCTGGGCGACCGCACATCTATCTGAAAGTGTTTGTTCTTGTTTGAGGGCTTTTTGGGCGACCGCACAGTCCCTTTTGGGCGGCCGCACAGAACATCTGAAAGTTTTCATTTGTTGGTTTGTGTGATTGAAGAATGCGTTTTGGTCTAAGTCTTGGGTGTCCTTCTAGTTGACCTTAGTGAACATTGTAGTACACTCTAGTGATATAATTGGGTCCTTTGTGATCAAGTTTGTGTTTGAAATTAATTAAGTGTTATTTGAGATTATTGGAACACTTTAATTGTGCGTTGTGGGTACATTTCACTTTCTTGGTGACATCTTGGTATGGTTCCCTACTTTGGAACCTTAAGTTGTTTATTCATGCTAAATTATTATTACTTAGCATTTATTTGGAAGCCCAGCTGGCATATTTGTTGCATCGCGCGATGGGAAAGATTATAATGGCAAAGCCAAGTCCATTATAATGTTGACCATTGTTTTGCCCCCTTCTATACCCTTTTCCAGATTGGCCTTGGAAAAGATAAGTTAGCTTCCTTTGTGAATGTATCTAGCTACCGAGCATGAATTTGTGGCATGGCTCTTGTCCTTTGTGACACTTTTATGGTTATGGTTCCGGTACCGGGGATTTCTCTTCAGCTTTCATGCTATTATGAAGATGTTGATTGGTTGATTATTGAAGCTGCGCAGCGATCCTTTATTTGGATGTACCGGTTTGGAAAACCTTGGCTATATCCTTTGTTATGTGTTTATTTCCGCTGCTATCTGATATGTGATAAATGCTATGTGCTATGTGATATTTATTATTGCTTATTGCTCCTTGCATCATAGCATGTCATGTAGTTGCATTAGTAACTTATTGAGATTTATCTCACCCCCTTTCTTTTATCTTTGTTTTTCCTTAAACCCCCCCCCCAGGTGCTAAGGATTAGTCTCGCTGATCACGAGAAAGAGGACGTCGAGTGTGGATACATTCTTTTGGGGAAAGTTGTTATAGGTTGGTTTACATTATATCAATGTGTAACCTTTTGGGGATATTTGTACCAAACATTGACGTCATTAGGATTTGGGTATTTTGTAACCTTGGTGTATAAGCTTATGGAGTTTATACTAGTTTTACCTTGTTGTTCAAGTTGATTTACAAAACCTTGTGTTATCATCTTTTGAGTATAAAAGGAAATTTTTATCTCCATTATTTCACGGTTTTGGTTTTAAGTCGACGTCCAGATCGTGGTCTCGGGCCCGCGGGGTCTGGGGTCGTGATAGTTGGTATCAGAGCTATGGTTTGGCTCTAAGTATAAGTCTAGGTGGACTAGTATGACCTAGGTGGGTAGTTGTGTTCGGAGTGAGTAACGGTTGATGTCTTATGCAGGTAATTACTCGCAATGTCTGGAAGAAGAAACAGAGGAGGTACTAGTGGGGCACAGAATCAGAATGACACAAGGGAAGAAGCACGTGCTATGTTTCAAGGCATGTTCGAGGCGGCCATGAAGGCCATACATGATCAAGGTTCGAGGGTAGAACAAGCACCACCCCGCTATGGATTGGAGCAATTTCTCAAACTGAAACCGGTTGAATTCGATGGGGAACCCGATGTAAGGAAAGCGGAGTTATGGATTGAGTCGATGGAAAAGATTTATGAGGTATTTGGTTGCTCGAATGAGGACAAGGTCCGGTTCGCGGCTTATAAACTTGTGGGAGCTGCCGAGCATTGGTGGAAAGGTGTCAAAGCTAGTTGGGATGATACTCACACGGTGTATGCGTGGGAGTTGTTCGTGCGCAAATTCAAGGAGTATTTCATTCCGGTTGTTGATCAAAACCGAAAGGAGATCGAGCTACTCAACCTGGAGTAAGGTTTGTTGTCTATAGCCCAGTACTCGGCTAAGTTCATAGAATTAGCCCGGTATTGCGACTATTTGGTGAGGACCGAGGAACAAAAAGCTATGAGATTCATTCGAGGATTGAAGACCTCCATCCGTACTCAACTTATTGCCCAACGTATTGTGACCTTCCAAGATGCGGTAGATCGAGCCTACTTGATAGAGCAAGATATTGGGGAGCACAAAAGGAAAATCGAAGTTGTGGGTGCGGGTAAACCGGGAAGCCATGCTAAATCTCAACCTCAACACCGTTCTGACAACCGAGGTAACCCGGGAGCATCATCTCAATTTAAGGGGCAAATCACACCAAGGAATCCGGGTACTACTCCGGGGATTCAGAATAGGAAGCCTTGTACCTTTTGTCAGAAGGTAGGCCATGCGGAGGATAGGTGTTGGAAAAAGCAAGGCAAGTGTACCAATTGTGGTGAAATGGGGCACTTTGCAAGAGAGTGCACGAGGTACCGAGGTCAGTCATCCGGGTCAGGGGTTGGTACTAATCAGGGTCAGAAAAGGGATGCCGCTGGGAAGCCCAAAGTCCAAGGAAGGGTATTTGCCATGAATCAACAACAAGCTACCGATGACCCATCCGTTATTGGAGGTATTGTTTCTGTGTCTAATGTGAGTGCACGAGCGTTAGTAGATCCAGGATCATCTCATTCATACATTTCTGTGCAATTTGCTTCTCTGTTAAATGCTGCATTTGAGTCTTTACCGTACGTGCTAGAGGTGTCGACCCCTATAGGAGAATGCTTGATTTCTGATCGAGTCTTTCGTGCTTGTGATGTGGTTATTTGTGGTCGTGTCCTTTGTGCGGATTTGGTAGTTCTTCCTATCCAAGACTTTGATGTCATTTTGGGTATGGATTGGTTGAGCAAGTTTCATGCTTCCGTGGATTGCTGTAAGAAAACTGTTACTTTTCTATTCCCGATGTGCCTAAATTTGTGTTTGAGGCTAGTCCTCTGAGTAGAAAGGTTCGCTTAATTTCTTATATGAAAGCGAGGAAATTATTGCATAGTGGTTGTGAGGGGTATTTGGCTAGTGTTCTTGATACTAGGAAGGAATCCCCTAGTTTTGATAGTGTTCGGGTAGTCCGGGAATTTCCCGATGTTTTCTCTACCGAGTATGATATGCCTCCCGATCGTGAGATAGAATTTTGTATAGACCTTTTGCCGGGTACGGCTCCAATGTCGAAAGCACCTTATAGGTTGGCTCCCGCAGAGTTGAAGGAATTAAAGGTTCAGTTGAAAGAGTTGCTTGATCGAGGGTTTATACGCCCTAGTGTTTCCCAGTGGGGAGCACCGGTTTTATTTGTGCGGAAGAAGGACGGTTCCTTGAGATTGTGTTTAGATTACAGGAAGTTGAATCAGGTTACGGTGAAGAATAAGTATCCTCTACCTCATATTGATGATTTATTTGATCAGCTTCAAGGGTCCGTGGTTTTGTCACGCCCCGGAAATCTTAAAAATCCATAAATATAAAATTTACATAATATACATCTCCAAAATGTAATATACCAAACCCGGGGCGTGAATTCAACTATAAACCAATACCATCAAACAACACCTCAACGAGATTATAACTCGGAGACTAGAAACAAATGCGGAAGCAAGAACAACTATTAACAAAAATACCCAAAGTACCACCGTATATACAAACACTGAACGACTACGAACCCACAATAAAATACATAAAGGCTCCGAAGAGCAGCTATCCCTATTACGATCAACCTGCTCAGAAGATTCCCGCTACAATGGGCCTCACAACGCTACCACTTGCTTTCCTGGGGGGGGTTAAGGAAAAACAATTTGAAACAAGAAACGGGGTGAGATAAAATCTCAGTAAGTTACTAAATGCATCTACATGGCATAATATCATGCAAATCAACGATGACTGAACAAGTAAATCACGTAACAACAAATGAGAAAGCTCCCTATTGCCAACTGTCCCATACCAGTTGGAAATAACGACTAACTCATCATGCAGCACATAAGACTGAAATAAACACGTAACAAAGGATACTTAGCCAAGGTTTCACCAAACTGATAGAACAATCGCTGCGCAGCTTCAACCGATCAACCAAGCAACAACAGCAGTATAACCACCGAATAGAACCCCGGTCAGAACCGACCAATCAATCAATCAACCCATCAAGCCATCTTCATAGTAGCATTAAAGCTGAAGAGAAACCCGGTAC
The DNA here is from genome assembly GCA_026119855.1 of Campanula takesimana. NCBI lineage: Eukaryota > Viridiplantae > Streptophyta > Magnoliopsida > Asterales > Campanulaceae > Campanula > Campanula takesimana. Next base: position 205,559 of record JAOWBW010000841.1, read on the forward strand.
CGGAACCAATAACAATGAGAGTGTCACAAAGGACAAGAGCCATGCCACAAAGTCATGCTCGGTAGCTAGATACATTCACAAAGGAAGCTAACTTATCCCTTCCAAATAGGTACGGATACGGTAGTTCTGCCATTTCTCAAATTCCTCAATTGTCCAATCTAACCCACTACAAGGTAACCTTAAATGATGCTTACGATAACACTACCTCTTGAACCGAATCATTCCATCACTATCTTCATTACTAATCAAAATCCGTACTCAAAATCGAAGAATCCAAATTATTTCCACACATAATTCTCGAGATATCTCAAGCTCGCCTTATTCATAACCTTAACTACACCGCAAAGGTACTTCTATTTGTAAATCGCATACTCGGTATTATTCCTCTGAAATTCAAAACATTACCATCACGAGCTAAATTAGCTTTTAAAATATGAAAGGCTAAAGAAATTTTTCCATCCCCATAATATTCACCAAGGCTATATCTCTAAGGATTCCCATTATAGTGCTCTCGCTCTAGGTAGCACCTTAAACTAGTGGTGTAATATAAACCCAAAATTTTAATACAAAATGTCCACTTAAATCTACGCCATAATATCATCGTCATAACACTCTAATCCTTGAAAGCCTAAAATAATTACGAATACTCAATAGTCCGAAAATGATCTAAATTTATCTTCAAGGATTTCCTCTAACTCCCTTTTTAGTTAATAATCTGTGCTCATATACCCAAGTAAATCAACAAACCTCAAATCTTCAATAGCTAACCCAAGTTAGTCTTTCACGCATACATTTATTAACCTAATGATACTTAGGCTCAATAGTACTACCATCATAATAAGCCAATTAGCTAGCAACGTTCCGACTGACCCAATACCAAATCATGATATTCCTTAATTATGCCCAAGTATTGATACTCAACTTTCTTCACATACCCTTGATCCAATTCTGGTAACGCCATCAAGAAGGGATTTAGAACCATAGAACCACTATCTAACCAAAATTTCAAAATGTCTTTAACATAGATTGAGAAATTATTACTCTCCCAAAATGTACTTAGTCCTTTCTAACTTAACACGCTTATCACCATTAATGATCATAACTCCTACAACAAACTCATCATCCATAACAAATCGTACACCTCTCCAGACTAATCCATTCCGATGCATTCATGGAGATGTACTAAAAGTGACCAAAATTTTCCTCAAGAGATTCTCATTGAATCCTCAACTCCTATAACCCAACCAATACAATATGGATATTGATCTAAATATTAGCATTACAACCTTGTACCACAACAACCCAATTTAACCCAAGTTCCCTATCGATCAAGCGACATATCGCCCCCAATATAAATTATACCCAAGACTTCAAAATTAATATTGCCAACAGAATAAGCTAAATTCCCAGCACAACCTTATAATAAAGATTTTCTGATTTTCAATATAGAACCTGAACATTATATATATACCTAGTATGCTCCTAAACAAAGTCAAACATACTCATATAGAAATATTCTCCACCTATCGATGGTACACAAGAAATTCGTAGCATATAGAAAGCTAAACCATACCACTTAACTCATCAATATCCCGCATAGGTGACATAACTAAATCACCCTATACATACCAGTAGCAATCACGTAGTTCCCCATTCGAGAATACACCTCAACATGAATCCATGAATGATAACAAACATGTGAACATAGCACGAAACGCTGTCCACTTTACGAAATAGATATGCCCAAGCCTTCAAAACTCGCACTCTCGATTCCCAAACCAATTAATCCCAATGGAACCAACACTATTGACACCAATCCTATACTTGATATACCACAAGAGAAGAAACACTCGACGTCAATATCACGACTCATAACTCAACCAACTTCTACCTTAACCTAGAATTCCAAGAAAACTTAGTTTCCTAAACCGCTAAAAGTTATAACACCCAAGTATTGAATCCTATTCAATATCAGAGTTCTTATTCTCCTTCAAGATCTAAAACCATTGCTCTGATACCAACTGTCACGCCCCAGAAATCTTAAAAATCCATAAATATAAAATTTACATAATATACATCTCCAAAATGTAATATACCAAACTGGGCGCGTGAATTCAACTATAAACCAATACCATCAAACAACACCTCAACGAGATTATAACTCGGAGACTAGAAACAAATGCGGAAGCAAGAACAACTATTAACAAAAATACCCAAAGTACCACCGTATATACAAACACTGAACGACTACGAACCCACAATAAAATACATAAAGGCTCCGAAGAGCAACTATCCCTATTACGATCAACCTGCTCAGAAGATTCCCGCTACAATGGGCCTCACAACGCTACCACTTGCTTTCCTGGGGGGGGGTTAAGGAAAAACAATTTGAAACAAGAAACGGGGTGAGATAAAATCTCAGTAAGTTACTAAATGCATCTACATGGCATAATATCATGCAAATCAACGATGACTGAACAAGTAAATCACGTAACAACAAATGAGAAAGCTCCCTATCGCCAAATGTCCCATACCAGTTGGAATAACGACTAACTCATCATGCAGCACATAAGACTGAAATAAACACGTAACAAAGGATACTTAGCAAAGGTTTCACCAAACTGATAGAACAATCGCTGCGCAGCTTCAACCGATCAACCAAGCAACAACAGCAGTATAACCACCGAATAGAACCCCGATCAGAACCGACCAATCAATCAATCAACCCATCAAGCCATCTTCATAGTAGCATAAAAGCTGAAGAGAAACCCGGTACCGGAACCAATAACAATGAGAGTGTCACAAAGGACAAGAGCCATGCCACAAAGTCATGCTCGGTAGCTAGATACATTCACAAAGGAAGCTAACTTATCCCTTCCAAGGCCAATCTGGAAAAGGGGGTATAGAAGGGGGCAAAACAATGGTCAACATTATAATGGACTTGGCTTTGCCATTATAATCTTTCCCATCGCCCGATGCAACAAATATGCCAGCTGGGCTTCCAAATAAATGCTAAGTAATAAATACTAGCTTAATTAAACAACTTAGGGTTCCAAAGTAGGGAACCATACCAAATAATCACCATAAAGATGCAACGGTTACTCATAAAGAGTTTAACAACAACGATAACAAGAGTTTCTAATGAAGAGCACAACAACGATAAACGGAATTTCTAATAAAGAGCACAACAACGATAAACGGAATTGCTCATAAGGAGCTCAACAACAATGATTATTAGAATACGATAATTCCATAAAGAGGAACCATACCAGATACATTCCAAAGATGATACCCACAAGTTACTCATAAGGAACACAACCCAAACGGTCGCTCACAAATAGTACAACGACTATAACCCAAAATTATCCTAAACGTTTACTCATAAAGATGTACTAGGACTATGAACTCAACCATCTCATCACACCTGAAATTCCAAAGTAGGAAGTCAGAATGAATACTCCTTAAGGTTAATCAAACCGTAAGTACCCAATTACCAATTCACGCTTTTCCTCCGTCCATAACGAACCAATTCTAAACACCCCAAACGAATCTAAAAGGTTACCCTTATTAGAACATGATCACGACCGGACTAAACCCTATACTTTGGTGTTCAATAACAACCCTCTAGGTACTATAGGACATCGCCTAAAACCTAGACCAAGTCCTACTCGAAAATCAATTCGATTGGAACAATCACGAACACATCATAAGATGCCCAAACATTCCCAAATAATACTTGATCAAATTACATAACACCATTGTTCACAAAGGAACCAATTTTAATTACTAAAGTGTTCCACGGTGCCCAACTAAGTCAACTAGAATAGTACTATGGAACCTAAACCGAGACTACACCTTGATCTTAAACTTCAACAATGATACAACCATTATGATCTGGAACCATGCGCCCAATATAACCATTGCGTAGTACTCGAAAAGAGCTTTCCAACGATAGTTTACACGTCCAAAACGGAGTCCGGACGAAGAAGTTATGGTCTCCGGAAGATTGAACGTAAACGGACGATTTTTATAAAGTGTTCGGCCGGACATTAAGAAAAATCCCTGTTTTAGCTCCGAATTTCACTCCTTTCGTTCCAAAACTTAGGAGTACCTATATATACTTCTATCCTAACATTTAAAGGCAAGAAAAATCAATTCATGTGCCTCTAAAACCCAAATAACCCCAAAATTATGAAAGAACATAAAACTAAATTTCACATCACAACTTAATCACAAGGGACTCAATTCTATCACTAGAGTGCACTACAATGTTCACTAAGGTTGACTAGAAGGACACCCAAGACTTAGACCAAAACGCATTCTTCAATCACACAAAATAACAAATGAAAGCCTTCAGAGGTTCTGTGCGGCCGCCCACTCGAGTCTGTGCGGTCGCACAAAAGGCCATCAAACAAGAACAAAACCTTTCAGATAGATGTGTGGTCGCCCACCATATTTTGGGTGGTCGCCCAACCCTCTGGTCTGCCGGAAATCGGGAGGGATGAACTGGGTTCTTCCATTTTCAACCCAAACCAAAACTAAACCAAAATCCAACACTCCTAACTAGCATACTAAGGTACTAGAGCAACTTATAGGTCTAAAAGAACTTATATAATAACCAAAATCAAGATTAAATCCCAACATTCAACAAAATCACCATTTTTATTCAAACCCAAAATAAATTCCAAATAAATTCTAAACTCAACCAAACTTCAAATATAACACATCAAGCATTATATAAACATGATATGAACATTTTAGCATAAAAATGGGGGGAAAGCAACTTACTCGTCTCAAAGTTGCCGGAACTCGAATATTTTTGGCTTCCTACGATGCTATCGACGATCCAAACAAGATTCATGTTTTAAGAAATGAGAAATAATGAGAGGAAGATGATGGAAATGTAGAGAGAAGGGAGAGAGAACTTACCCAAACCAATGGAGAGAGAGGGAGAGGGATTTCTGGGAATGGGAATGGTGAGGTGAAAGTGAGGGAGGTGAGGGGAAAAGAGAGAGTAAGTAGGATGATAAATTAGATTTTACACATAGACCCCCTCCCCTACACACTAACACAATAATCTTATACTCCCCACTAACAACTAAGACTCAACACTTCTACACTAGCACAAATGACCCAAATAAAATGCTAGTCATAATTTATTATAACACATAAAATGCACACATAAATTATTAATTAAATAATAATTTAAATAAATAATTAAGCAAATAAATAAATAATAATTATTTATTACTAATAAAATAGAGCCTAGTTTTCGGGTCGTGACAGGTTTTCTCTAAACTGGATTTGAGGAGTGGGTACCATCAGTTGAAGGTTCGATCGGAGGATATTCCGAAGACTGCCTTTCGCACTCGGTATGGTCATTATGAATTCTTGGTTATGCCGTTTGGGTTGATAATGCGCCGGCCGTGTTTATGGATTTAATGAACCGAGTTTTCCATCCGTATCTTGACTCGTTCGTGGTGGTCTTTATTGATGATATACTCGTCTACTCTAAATCCCGAGAGGAGCACGAGCAGCACTTGAGGACAGTGTTATCCGTTCTTGCGAGGGAGAAATTGTTTGCGAAGTTTAGTAAATACGAATTTTGGCTCGAGAAGGTGTCATTTCTGGGGCATGTTATTTCGAAAGATGGGATTTCTGTGGATCCTTCGAAGATAGAGGCAATAGTGGATTGGAAGAGACCCGAATCAGTAACCGAGATTCGTAGCTTTCTTGGTTTAGCCGGTTATTACCGAAGATTTATTGAGGGGTTTTCGAGGATTGCTACTCCGATGACTCAGTTGACCCGGAAGAATGTCCCGTTTGTGTGGACCGAGAAATGTGACAAGAGTTTCGAGGAATTGAAAAGGAGGTTGACTACCGCACCGATCTTGCCTAATGGGAGCGATGGCCTAGTGATTTACAGTGATGCTTCGAAAGAGGGTTTGGGTTGTGTGTTGATGCAGAACAGGAAAGTGATTGCCTATGCTTCGAGGAAGTTGACCCCGAGTGAACAGAATTACCCGACTCATGATATGGAATTGGCGGCGATAGTCTTTGCGTTGCACAAATGGAAGCACTACCTTTATGGAGCGAAGTTTGAGATTTTTACCGATCACAAGAGTTTGAAATACCTTTTCTCCCAGAAGGAATTGAACAACCGACAGCGCCGGTGGATGGAATTGTTGAAGGATTATGAATGTACGATTTCTTATCATCCGGGGAAGGCGAATGTGGTAGCCGATGCGATTAGTAGAAAATCTTATGTGGCTTCGATGATGGTTCGGGAATGGAAAATGCTTGAGGATGTTCGAGATTGGTCTCCTCGTGAATCGAGACATGGGGCTATTTTTGCGAATATTAGGGTGTCTCCGACCCTAATTCAGAGGATAAAGGAAGTTCAGAAAGAGGATCCTGAGTTGGTGAAGATAATGGGTAAATTGAAGGAAAAGAACTTCGAGGATTTGTCTGTGAGTTCGAGTGGAGTTTTGACTTTCCGTGATCGTTTGTGCGTACCCGATGTTGGTGGAATAAAGAGGAAAGTTTTAGATGAGGGTCACAAATCGAGATATACTATTCATCCGGGTAGTACGAAGATGTAATAGGATTTGAAGCGACAATTTTGGTGGATTAATATGAAAAGGGAAATAGCCGAGTATGTATCGAGGTGTTTAACTTGTCAGCAGGTCAAAACCGAGCATCAGAGACCCGCGGGACTACTTTAGCCGTTAGAGACTCCCGAGTGGAAATGGGAGCATGTGACTATGGATTTCGTTATGGGACTACCTCGTACCCGTAGGAAGTATGACATTGTTTGGGTAATAGTGGATAGATTGACCAAGAGTGCCCATTTCTTGCCTATTGACATCAGATATTTGATGGAGAATCTTGCGACCCTTTACATTGATGAGATTGTTAGATTGCATGGGGTTTCGGTTAGTATTGTGTCAGATCGAGACCCGAGGTTTACTTCTAGATTCTGGAAGGCGTTTCAGGAAGCTTTGGGTACAGATTTGCGATTCAGTACGGCTTTTCATCCACAGACCGACGGTCAATCCGAGAAGACTATTCAGACTCTTGAGGATATGTTGCGATCTTGTGCGATAGACTTTTCCGATTCTTGGGATTCGCACCTACCGTTAGTGGAGTTCTCTTACAACAACAGTTATCAGGCTAGTATCGAGATGGCACCATTTGAGGCCTTGTATGGAAGAAAGTGTAGATCGCCTATTTGTTGGGATGAGGTTGGTGAAGATAAGATCGTGGGTATTGATTTGCTTCGGGATTCGGTTGAGAAAGTTAGAGTTATCCGGGATAGATTGAAAACAACTCAGAGTCGACATAAGAGCTATGCAGATAACCGAAGGCGAGATCTTAGTTTTTAGACCGGTGATTTTGTGTTCTTGAAAGTATCTCCGAAGGTGGGTATCCGAAGGTTCGGGAAGAAGGGTAAATTGGCTCCGAGGTTTATTGGTCCATTCGAGATTTTGGGAAAGGTTGGACTTCTTGCGTATCGTCTTGCGTTACCGCCAACTTTGGACAGGTTGCACAACGTGTTCCACGTTTCTATGCTTCAGAAGTATGTTCATGATCCATCGCACGTGTTACCGAGTGTACCGGAGGATATAGAGCCCGATATGACTTATGAGGAACGACCGGTTCGGATCCTTGATTCTAAAGTCCAAGAGTTGAGGAACAAAAGCATTGCGTTGGTTCGAGTTCTTTGGAGGAATCATAATATATCGAGGAGTCGACGTGGGAGCTCCGAGATGAGATCGAGAGGAAATTTCCGTGGCTTTTTGTTTAAGGTGAGTCTCGTTAAAATTCGGTCGAATTTTCTTTAAGGGGGAGTGAATGTCATGACCCGAAATCTAGACTCTATTTTATTAGTAATAAATAATTATTATTTAATTATTTGCTTAATTATTTATTTAAATATTTATGTGTGCATTTTATGTGTTATAATAATTATGCCTAGCATTTTAATTGGGTCATTTGGGTTAGCGTAGTTTTGTTGGGTCTTAGTTGTTAGTGGGGAGTATTGAGTTGGGTAGTATTGAGGAGGGGGTCTATGTGTAAGTTTTTTTTAAAATCATACTCCTACCCTCTCCCTACACCTCCTTCTCCCTCACCCTACTCCCTCCCATTCCCAGAAATCTCTCTATCTCTCCATTGATTGGGTAAGTTTTCTTTATTTCCTTCTCTCTTCATTTACTTCCTCTTCCTCTCATAATCTCTCATTTCTTAAAACTTGAAATGTGTTTAGATCGTCGATAGGATCGCGTAGAATCAAAAATATTCGAATTCCGTCAACTTTCATTATTTTCAAGTAAGTTACTTTACCCCCATTTTGATGTTAAAATGTTCATATCATGTTCATATAATGCTTTTGTTGTTATATTTGAAGTTTGGATGACGTTGCAATTTATTTGGAATTTATTTGGGTTTTTGGTTAAAAATGGTGATTGTATGAATGTTGGGATTTGATCCTGATATTGGTTGTTAAATGTTGTTGTATGAGTATTTTTGGACTTATAAGTTGTTTTGGTACATTAGTATGCTAGTTAGAGGGTTGGATTTTGGTGGAAATGTGTTTTGGTATGAAAATGGAAGAACCCAGTTTGTTCTTCCCGATTTCCAGCAGTTCAGAAGATTGGGCGACCGCCCAAAAATGTCTGGGCGACCGCACATCTATCTGAAAGCTTTTGTTCTTGTTTGAGGGCTTTTTGGGCGACCGCACAGTCCCTTTTGGGCGGCCGCACAGAACATCTGAAAGTTTTCATTTGTTGGTTTGTGTGATTGAAGAATGCGTTTTGGTCTAAGTCTTGGGTGTCCTTCTAGTTGACCTTAGTGAACATTGTAGTACACTCTAGTGATAGAATTGGGTCCTTTGTGATCAAGTTTGTGTTTGAAATTAATTAAGTGTCATTTGAGATTATTGGAACACTTTAATTGTGCGTTGTGGGTACATTTCACTTTCTTGGTGACATCTTGGTATGGTTCCCTACTTTGGAACCTTAAGTTGTTTATTCATGCTAAATTATTATTACTTAGCATTTATTTGGAAGCCCAGCTGGCATATTTGTTGCATCGCGCGATGGGAAAGATTATAATGGCAAAGCCAAGTCCATTATAATGTTGACCATTGTTTTGCCCCCTTCTATACCCTTTTCCAGATTGGCCTTGGAAAAGATAAGTTAGCTTCCTTTGTGAATGTATCTAGCTACCGAGCATGACTTTGTGGCATGGCTCTTGTCCTTTGTGACACTTTTATGGTTATGGTTCCGGTACCGGGGATTTCTCTTCAGCTTTCATGCTATTATGAAGATGTTGATTGGTTGATTATTGAAGCTGCGCAGCGATCCTTTATTTGGATGTACCGGTTTGGAAAACCTTGGCTATATCCTTTGTTATGTGTTTATTTCCGCTGCTATCTGATATGTGATAAATGCTATGTGCTATGTGATATTTATTATTGCTTATTGCTCCTTGCATCATAGCATGTCATGTAGTTGCATTAGTAACTTATTGAGATTTATCTCACCCCCTTTCTTTTATCTTTGTTTTTCCTTAACCCCCCCCCCAGGTGCTAAGGATTAGTCTCGCTGATCACGAGAAAGAGGACGTCGAGTGTGGATACATTCTTTTGGGGAAAGTTGTTATAGGTTGGTTTACATTATATCAATGTGTAACCTTTTGGGGATATTTGTACCAAACATTGACGTCATTAGGATTTGGGTATTTTGTAACCTTGGTGTATAAGCTTATGGAGTTTATACTAGTTTTACCTTGTTGTTCAAGTTGATTTACAAAACCTTGTGTTATCATCTTTTGAGTATAAAAGGAAATTTTTATCTCCATTATTTCACGGTTTTGGTTTTAAGTCGACGTCCAGATCGCGGTCTCGGGCCCGCGGGGTCCGGGGTCGCGACAGTTAAACTCTTCATGAGTAACCGATGCATCTTTATGGTGATTATTTGGTATGGTTCCCTACTTTGGAATCTTTGGTTGTTTATCGAGCTAGTATTAATTATCTAGCATTTATTTGAAAGTCCTGCTGGTTATTTGTGTTCGAGTCAGGCAATGGATAATGTTATAATGGCACGAGCCAATTCCAGTATAGCATCGCCCATTGGTCCTTCTTTCCCCTTCCAGATTGGCCTTGGTTAGGATGAGCTAGCTCCTTTTGTGAGTATTCTAGCTACACGTTTTGGAGCATGACTTTGTGGCATGGCTCCCGCCCTTTGTGGCACGTTACTTTGTTATTGGTTCCGGTAAAGGGGGTTTTTGTCGCGACCCCGGACCCCGCGGACCCGGGACCGCGATCTGGACGTCGACTTAAAACCAAAACTATGAAATACCGAAGTGTGAATACCCCTTTCCGATGAAGCGACGCATGGGAAGTATCTTTTGATTATTTTTATTTACAAAGGGAATATTCTTAACGACATTAAAATTATGAGAGTCGCCACGCCGTTTTAATTAAAGCCAAAACATTGAAAAAAGCATTTTTAGTGGGTTCGGGGGTCAAATTACAACAAGAGAAGAATATTGGACGTTATCACTCCTATTGCCCGAATTGATCGGTCTTTCTATCATGATGCGGTGGATGTAGTGTGTTAGTGATTTAGACCGGATCCGAAGATTGCCTACGTTCCTCTCAATGTGAGAAGCTCAGGTCAGCGTAGTTCGCAGAGAATTAGAATAGGCAGAAGAATCGGGATCATGCATAATGAGGGGGAATTTACCTAAAGATTAGGGTTTAGAAGTAGTTCCTAGATCATCCTCGGGTTGATGAACCCTCGATCATCATCGGCTATGAAATAACATATAATTATGAAGATCGCAACCCTAAATATAGCATAAATAAGGTTTTAATCTATGAACACGACGAACATGCGAAGAACATATATGAACATATGAATGAGCATGCAAAGAATATGAAGAAACTATGAATAAACATGTACGAACATGAATATAAAAGATCTACATTAAAAATAATGCAAGAACACGAAGAAAAAGTTAGAAAACTTACCTATGTTGGCAAGAAATAAACCTTGGCTCTTCTTGAGTGTTTGAGTGTTAATTAGAGAGAGAAATATTGTTTAAGAACTCCAAAACTCGGACTTAGAGCTCTCAAAATCGGACCCTTAAACCAATAGCCTGGAGTGGTTTATATAGTAAACTGATGGGAGGATCTGATGGTCCAGATCATCCGGCGCAAGGTTGGCCGCCTGGCCATTGTTGAAGCCGGTTACAATGTTGGCCGCGTGGCCAAGATCAACGCGGAGCAATGTTGGCCGCGTGGCCAAGGCTGCCGGCTGACTTGATTCTTAAGCTAGGGTTTCTGCATGGTTTTAAGGAAACCATTTATTACCTAATTTGATAGATTTTGTCCTAAATGAGATATTTTGGGAATCCGGGACAAGTCTTTGCAAGGTTTCTAATTCCTATAAAGTCCTTGTATATTTGGGAAAGTCCTAATAAACTCATTTTCAGGTCGGGTACTAACAGTAGCCCCTCGGCGACGCTTCTTGCAAGGCAATGTGGGGTCGACGATAAAAAGAAGGATCCGTCTGAAACATGAGTTTCAAAACAGATGAAAGGTAAGGGAACGGCTGAACCTTGACAGGCGACCTACGTATCCGCGGGGGAATCAAGCCAAACGTAGTTCAAATTTGATGGGAAATTGGGAATGGCTGTCCTCTGATGGGGAACAACGTCTTCTGCTGGGGAAAATGCACCTGCTGGGGATGAGAGATGACCGCGTCGTCGGGTGGCTGAACCTTTTCAGGTTTCCTACGTATCCTCCGAGGAATCAAGCCGGTCGTAGTTCAGAGATCTACTGGGGATAAAACGAGATATCGGACTCCTGCTAGGGATAATAAACCTACGGGCACTATCCTGTACGAAGAACGAATCATTCGTAAGCAATGAAGTTATTGGGAAAATTAAAGACTACATTGTCTAAATAATCCCAAGATGGAATGGTAAACGCAATCAGGATCGCCAGGGTTCCTGCCGATCGCGCTAAAGTAATAGATGTCGGATCTCTCGCGAACAGAAAACGCCGAGGCTTCTGCCAACCACGATCGATCTAGGATGCGTATGTCATAGAGGCGCCAAAGTCTCTTCAACCATACGAAGCCTAAAGTAGATGCTGGATCGCTCGCAAATAGAAACGCCGAGGCTTCTGCCAATTACGATTGATCTAGGATGGTATGTCATAGAGGCGCCGAAGTCCCTACAATCATACGAATCCTAATAATAGATGCTGGATCGCTCGCAAATAGAAACGCCGAGGCTTCTGCCAATTACGATTGATCTAGGATGGTATGTCATAGAGGCGCCGAAGTCCCTACAATCATACGAATCCTAATAATAGATGCTGGATCGCTCGCAAATAGAAACGCCGAGGCTTCTGCCAATTACGATTGATCTAGGATGGTATGTCATAGAGGCGCCGAAGTCTCTACAATCATACGAATCCTAAGCAAATATTTGGTGAAGAAAATGGAAATTTTAAGGGGCTTTCCGTACCCAAAGGTAACGAATATTAGTCAAAATTGTGCTAAGGGCATTTAAGATGAATTGATGGGAAAAGATCAGGGGTAAATGTGGAATTTTATCTGAAGGGGCAAGGTTGGCCGCGTGGCCAAACACACTGAATTGCAAAAGTGGCCGCGTGGCCAAGGCCGCTGATTGGTCAGATCTCTTTCACGCGGATTGCTGATCTGACGGCTGGGGCTGCAAGGACAAAAGTGGCCGCGTGGCTAAGAAAGGAAAAGTGGCCGCGTGGCCAAGAATGCCGACGGGCTGACTCCTTGGTCACATCACCAGACACCTCCCCTCTTCTTCTTCTTTTCTTCTTTCTTCTTCTTCCTTCCTCCATTGACGAGTTAGAGAGAGAAAATTGAGTTTTTAGAGAGAGAAAGCTCAGTTTTTGATAATTTTGAAGATTTCATTTCACATAATCCTTGAAGATATGGCGGATTGGATCAATGAGGCATTATTTAGAGATTTTCCGGGCCATGGTGGGTATATGATTCCACAACAAGAGCAACAAGGAGAGGGGCACGGTAATGCTCAGGGCGTAGGAAATGTAGGGGCTGACCCAGGATCGGGCTTTGAAGCGGCGCCTTTGATTCCGCGGGGCGGTTTGAGACCACGAGCCGCGACTCGGAATTATCGCGATAATTTGCTGCGGTCCACGTTCGACCAAGATTACGATTTTTACATCGACTATGAGCGTCATTGGTCGATGGGGCTTCCGGAGACGCGAGAGGTAAATTTCGAATTTCACTCCTCTCCTTCTTGCACATTTGTATGTTTTATGCACATAATATGAAATGCTAGAATAATGGAATGCTAGAATTTAAATTGCTGGAATTGTAAATTGCTAGAATGGTAACATACCTGTGCTGTGTTTACCTGCAGAGGATCAAGGCTCGTGGGTCCACAGTGACTGTGGGCAAACTGTGGGCGTCCCTGCCGGAGGGACCGGGCGGTTTGCGTGCTCGGATCGAGGCTATGGGCTTTGGCCCATTCTTTGACAGTGTCCGTATGGTTGGGGCTACCCTGAAGGTGGCAGCGGTGATAGAGGTGTGCCGGGAGTTCTGGTGGGATACCACCCATACCTTCCACTTTAGTTGGGAGAGATTACCATCACGCCGACGGATTTCGCGGCCATCACGGGGTTGAGGATTACTGGTACCCCTTTGCCTTTCGATGAGAGCTTGGCGGGGCGTCGGGACTATAGACAGGCTCTGCTGGGAGTTGACACCGACCTAGGAGGAGGTGTCAAGGGTTATGGAGTGGAGGCCGGGAAGGTGAATCGCTTGGTGGAGGCGGCTATTGAGGACTTTAGTAGGGGGGAATATGATTTGGATTGCTTGGTCCGGCTGTTCTTATGGTACAGCTTTTCAGAGATTTTGTTTCCCAGTGGGGCTACTGTCTGTCGGTACTCACTGCTAGGGGCTCTTGTGGACTTGGACTTAGTCGGTGGGATTTCTTGGGGTGGAGCCGGTTTGGCTGAGATTTACCAGGCTTTGGACCATTGCTCGAGGGCTAGCTCGTCGGCCTTTGACGGGTTCCAGTTCGCCTTTGAGGTATGCTCTTGACTACCCTTCTTTTCACTTGTTGAGATTTCTGTTCTATCTTTTTGGTCTGAAACATCTCTCTCATTATATGCACAGGCTTGGGTGTACGAGGTCTTCGGTGTCGCCCCTTTTCAGTTGGTGATAAGTGCCAACAAGGTTGTCCCCATCATGTCGTACTGGTGCAAGGGCAACAGGGCTCCTTCCCGCCGTAACCGGGACAGGAAGACAGTGGATGCTGCTGATCTGAGGAGGGTGTTTGCGATGTCTGAGCCTGTTGGAGTTAGATTTTACCCATGGAGCCCGGCCAATGAGGCTTCGGTGGGTCCCTATGTAGTGGATTTGACCGCTTCTAGGGTTCTGCTTGTGGGTCTCACCGGGGAGGCCATGTATCTCGGGGAGAGGGTGGTTCGTCAGCACAGGGCTGGTGCGTTACCGTGGGCTCCTTATGACCCTCCTCGGGATATGCTCCGTCCCGCGAGGTTGGCAACTTTTTTGGCTCCCACTCCGGCAGAGCATTACAGGGGGGTGACGATTATGCCGGCTATGTACGGACGCGGCTGGTCAGTCCACAGGTACGGGCTAGGATGTTGTCTGGAGAGGGGTCGAGCTGGCCCGTTATGTTGGTCGGAGTCGGCCTTTGGTTGACATGCCCCTTCGCTCGAGTAGCGTGAGAGTGATGAGGGGTGGCCGGGAGGTGGAGCTTAGCTTGGAGCCAACTGATGCAGATCTTGTTGAGGAGACATTCATTCCTCCGCCCGACGCTGGGGTACGGCTTTGTGCTTTATATCAGTCATGTTCGCACACACTTATTTCTTTCTGCCTTGTAATCCTTGCATTGGTTTCCCTCTCAGGTGACTCGGGAGACATATATCCGTTCAGCTCGGCGGGAGAACGTGTTGATGCGCTTACTGAGGGAGGCGTACCATTCATGTACTTGTCAGAGGGATGACGTCGCGTCACCCCAGCACCGGGAACGGTCTCCGACTGGTGCGGGCTCTTCTCATATTGGTGGTCGAGCGGTCCGGGGACGGAGTTCGGGTGCCGGTAGCTCTCGGGCTTTAGCGCGGCGTAGAGATACCACGGAGGAAGATTCTGACTAGGCGGGGCCCATCCTTCCATCTTTATTTCCTATACTGTTAGCTAGTAGAGAGCAGAGGGATATGTATGTAAAGAACAAATGTATAAAATGCATGTATGTATATTATGCTTAAAATGCAATTTTATTGTGGGAGCCTACTTGTGCAAACTAGTTATTTTACAAATGTCTCTAATTTTATACAATGCATGAGCCGTGGAAGGGGCAGGTACGTAGTTGCATGGATCCGTCACGGAGTGGGAAGAAACAAGCTGGATTTCTGCATGGAGCAAAGTTGGCCGCATGGCCATGGTGAGGCCCAGAGCAATGTTGGCCGCATGGCCATGGCAAGGTACAGAGCAAAGTTGGCCGCATGGCCATGGCAAGGCACAGAGCAATGTTGGCCGCGTGGCCATATCTTCCAATATCATAAGTGGCCGCATGGCCAAGTCTGTAGTCGGCTGTGCTTTTCCTTTTCCTGGCAAGAGTGGGAGTCCGTGCCCTATTTAATGAACCCTTTGCAGCCACAAACGTACCAGCAACCTTTTGAGCAGTTTTTGAGTTCCTTTTTAGCCAATTTTCTTGCTCTTTGCCATGGATCAAGAGGCTAGAATCACAAGTCTTGAGAAGAAAGTCTTTATAACCTCTTTGGAGAAGTGGGTTGCCAAACTTCCTGGTTCGAGTCGTAGGAAACTTGATGAACGGTACGGGATAAAGTGTCTTTGGTCACTTTTGCACATGAACTCCAATACCAACCTTTTGCAAGCTTGTGGTAAATTTTGGAATGATACCCTCCATGTCTTCAACTTTTCATTCAACGAGATAACACCCACTTATGAAGATATCGCAGTATTATGTGGCTACGAAGGGAAGGGTAAAGTTGCCTTGCCTTTTGACTTCGTTTGCTTGAGGGACAAGTTGGTGACCTTTGGCGTACCCGCGGATGACTTTGATAGGTATGCTAGGGGCGGTTATGTCGACCTTTCTTGGATGCCGCAACACTTCATGCATGCAGACGTGACATCTAACCGCTCCTTAGACCATCTTGCACTGTGCTTGTTCAGCTCTATCCTTTCCCTTCTGAGGTGGGATTTGCCAGTGAAGGATGTTTGGGTATGGTGAACTTGGCTCGTTTGGGTTATGACATTGTGCCGCCCATTCTTGGGGAGATGCTCTGTGGGATTCCCCATCTCGCGGCTTATGGTGGGATGCCTTGTGGTAGTGATAGGCTTTTGACCATGTGGTTGCAAGAGCGGCTTCGAGTGAATAAACCGGCGGCTTCTCTGAAGGTGGCCCCATGGATGCACCGCATTAGAGGCATGGTGGAGCGGTTTGAGGGCATGACTCTCAAAGGTTGGGAAAAGTATTTGGCGGAAATGGTGACTGACGACATTCAGTGGGTGGTGCCTCATTGGCACATTCACTCTATGAGGGAGAAACAAGTGGGACTTCACATGATCAAAGTTCCGACCCTTTCTGGAACTACTTTTTACTATCCCTCTAGAGTGCTTCGTCAGTATGGTTTGGTGCAGACCATCCCGGAGGGTTGGGACGAGGAGAGAGATGATTTCCCTTTTGGGATACTTCAGTTAGATGATAGTGCCTCAGTCCTTCTTTCTCAGATGTGGGGCGAGGCCGGCTTTAGTCGCAGGACTTTCCTCACACGCTCTAGCAACACCTTCCTGCCACGCGAGTATTTGGATTGGTATATGGGGAGACTTGGGCATGCGGAGCAGACTCTAGAGACCCTAAGGGGCACTATCTTGGGATCCTGTGCTCCAAGTTTCTCATTGAGAATTAAGGAGGCTGAGGCTTATGAGAGGAGGATGAGTAAGAGCGTGGCTAACGGAGGCGGAGAAGAAGTGGGGGCGTCAAAGAAGAGGAAAGGCGAAGAGGCTCCTAATGGCAAGGCTAAAGGTATTAGCGAGTTCGAAAGAAGATTTTGTGAGAATCCTAGCAAGAAGAAAGTTCGCCGTGGGCAAAGCAAGAAGAAAGAGACCGAGGGCACAAATGGCACTAAGGAGTAATCCCGGGCGTCTCTCCATAGTCGTGCAGACACATTAGTTTAATTTAGTTTGCTTTTGTTTGAGTTTCAATTTCAGAATAGGTTATTCATTCAAAAAGTATGTCAAGCTTAGACTCATCAAATAAATGTTTCATGCAATGACTTATGGAAATAAAAGTTTTTGCTTTCAGAAAATACAACTTCTATCTTTATTGCTTAACAAGATTTGGATGTTTATTTGTTTTTTAGACCGCACCTTTTGAAAGGCTGCCTACGTTCCCCTTTTACAAATAGGACTAAGGGGCTCAGGTCACCGTAGTTCACTCCAGTCAGACTAGAATGATTTTAAAGAAAGGGAAGATAGAAGGGGGAATGCTCTAACTTTTGCCTAGACCGCCCTTGCGGGTTTTCGATCTAGCGAGCTCTGTACGCACCCTTATTTTGGATAGACCGCCCTTTGCGGGTTTTCAGTCTATCGGGCTTCTTTTTGCGTAGTAATAATTTTTTTTATTTTTTTTTTTTTTTTTTTTTTTTTTTTAAGAGAGGGGAGTCTAGTCATAGTAGCGTCTGAGCTTGCTGAGGTTGACTGGTTCCTTGAACGGGTTGCCATCCAAATCTTCCATTCTGACCACTCCTCCGGAGAAGATCTTCTGTACCACAAACGCCCTACCCAAGTGGGGGCCCATTTCCCGAGGGGGTTGAATTTGTTAGGTAAGCGTACTTTGAGCACCAAGTCTCCTTCCTTTATGTCAACAGGCTTGACCTTTTATTGAAGGCTTTTGTCGTTCTCCTTTGATAGGCCCGGATGTGTTCCATGGCCTTCAATCTGCGTTCGTCGAGTGTTGCCAGTTGATCATAGCGACTACGAAGCCATTCTACCTCATTCACTTGGTTCTCGAGCAAGACCCTCAAAGATGGCACCTCCAACTCAATAGGAAGCACTGCCTCCATGCCGTATGTCAGAGCGTAAGGGGTTTCTCCAGTAGCGGTGCGGACTGACGTTCTGTACCCCCAAAGTGCTAATGGTAACTTCTCGGGCCAATCCCGTCCTTGCGAAGCCATCTTGCGAATTATCTGCTCTATCGTCTTGTTGGCCGCCTCAACCGCGCCGTTAGTCTGCGGATAGTATGGGGAAGATTTCTTTCGTTCGATCTTGAATTCTACAAGCAAGCGAGCACACTCGGCTTCCAAATGACTGCCATTATCTGATATAATGAGGTTAGGAACCCCATACCGACACATAATATTCTCTTTGATAAACTGCGCTACCTTCTTGGAATTCAGCACCTTGTAAGACTGAGCTTCGACCCACTTTGTGAAGTAGTCGACCGCACGAGGACGAATTCATGACCATTACTGCCGGCCGGCGAAATCTTCCCAATAATGTCGATACCCCACGTGGCGAATGGCCAAGGCGTGGTGGAACTATACAGTTCGTGTGGGGGATGTGGTTGAGGTTGGAGCATACTTGGCACTTGTGACACCGTCGAACCCATTGAATACAGTCTGTCTCCATGGTAATCCAATAATAGCCCAGCCGAGTGATCTTCTGTCTAAGCATCCTTGCATTCATGTGGGTCCGCACAACCCGTTGTGTACTTCTTCCATTATTGCTTCAGCTTTCTTGTTGTCAACACATAAGAGCAACAGACCATCGTAATGCCTCTTGTACAAAGTGTCGTCTAACAGCACAAACTGCCCCGCCAACCTTTTGAGTGCTTGCAGACTCTTGGCCTTCACATCTCCGTCAAAGGACATCTCTCCGTGCTTAAGGAACTTGTAGATTTGGGCGTACCATTGATCTCCGTTTACCTCTGCATCGATCTGGATCTCACAGCAATAGGCGGGGTTCTCCCTTCGTCCAACCCTGAATGGTTTCACGGACCTTCCTTCTGGAATTTCAACTAAGGAGGCCAATGTGGCTAGAGCATCCGCGAACCTATTTCTGTCTCGTGGCAGGAAATGGAAGCTAACTTCTTTGAACTGTGCTATCAACTCATCCATGTAACCTTGGTACTGCTGCAGGCAAGGATCAATAGTTTTCCATCTCTTCGCCGTTTGGTTAATGATCAAACCAGAGTCTCCATACACTTCTAACTCTTTTACGTTGTGCTCTAGGGCGGCCTCCAATCCGGCTATACACGCCTCATACTCGGCGGCGTTGTTCGTTGCTGAAAAGTTCAGCTTGATGGCTATGGGAGTGTGCTCATCTTTGGGATCAATAAGTAGGAGTCCGACTCCATTCCCTTGCTTGTTTGCAGCTCCGTCAAAGAATAATTGCCACCTTTCTGCGACCTCAATTGCGAAAATGTCGTCATCCGGGAACTCGGGGTCGGGTCCTCTTGTCTCGGTGCTCGGAGAGTCTGCGAGCTGATCGGCCATTGCCCTCCCCTTGATTGCCTTTCTCGGTACATAAGCAATGTCGAACTCTCCCAAGAATACTGACCATTTAGCGAGTCTCATGGAAAGAGAGGGTTTATCGAACAGATACTTGATAGGATCCATTTTCGAGACTAGTAAAATCGGATGGGACACCATGTAGTGTTTGAGCTTCGTCACCACCCATACTAGGCCTACGCAGGTCTTCTCGAGCGCGGAGTAATTGAGCTCGCTACCTTGTAACTTTCGGCTGACAAAATACACTGCATTCTCGATCCGGGAATCTTGGCCTCTTGCGCTAACATGGCTCCAACGGCGGTGTCTGTCACAGTTAAGTATAGTAGCAACGGCTTCTCCTTATGCGGCGGGCGCAGGATTGGGGTATTCACCAAATATTGTTTGATCCTTTCGAAGGCTATTGGCAGTCATGATCCCACTCCACACTGGCTGTCTTTTCATTAACTTGAAAATTGGTTCGCAGATGGTGGTCAGCTGATTGATAAACCGACTGATGTATTGCAGGCGTCCCATGAATCCCTTTATCTCCGTCTCGGTACGGGGTGGCTTCATCTCCAGGATGGCTTGAATCTTCCTTGGGTCGACTTCGATCCCATTCTCGGTGACCATGTAACCCAATACTTTCCCTCTACGAACTCCAAAGGTACATTTTGCCGGGTTCAAACGCATGGCGTGCTCTCTCAACCTGTTGAAGAATTTTCTGAGATCTATCAAGTGCTGGCCCCCAGACCCTTTTGAATGTATAATCATGTCATCCACGTACACCTCAATCTCCTTGTGGATCATATCGTGGAATAAAGTTGTAACTGCCCGTTGGTAGGTAGCCCCAGCGTTCCTCAGCCCAAATGGCATGACGGTATAGCAAAAAGTCCCCCATGGGGTGGTGAAAGCTGTTTTTTCTTGGTCCTCCTCGGCCATCTTGATTTGGTTATAGCCGGCAAACCCATCAACAAACGACTTGACCTCGTAATGGGCGGTCTCATCCACCAACATGTCGATATTTGGCAAGGGGAAGTCATCCTTTGGCGTAGCTTTGTTGAGATCCCGAAAATCCACTCACACTCTGACTTTACCGTTGGATTCTTGACAGTCACCAGATTTGATAACCACGTTGGATACTCGATCACCCTGATAAAACCCACACGGAGTAGCTTCTCAATCTCCTCCTTCACTTGCAAAGACCATTCCGGCTTAATGCGGCGCAACTTTGCTTGACTGGCTTAGCGTCTGGTGCTGTCGGGATTCTGTGCTCTACGATCGAGTTGTCGAGCCCCGCATGTCCTTATACGACCATGCAAAACACATCCACATATTCTTTGAGTAGCTCAATCAGTGCTTCCCTTTCGGCTCCGCTGAAGAAGCTTCCAATCTGCGTTTCCTTAGGCTCGGCTTCGGTCCCCAAATTCACGCATGCTAACACCTCATCGGCAGCTTGGGCTCGAGATTCTTTTTGATTAATAACCTGTTCTGAGATTTCTTTGATGTATTCATCATTTAATGTATTTGTGTCTGCCTCTTCTAATGAATCATTATTAACTAAGTGTATATCATTAGTTTGATTATTAGCCAATTTATCAGTTAAAAGAGTGACTATGGAGGGATACTCGGAAAGGTTGAGGGTTTCATTCATAGCAAAAGGGAAAATAGCGTTTGCAACAAGATCATAGTCTTCAGACGTAAGGTCGTCAGACTTAGAGGAAGACTCAAATTCAAAATGTAAAACACTAGACTCTGGGGATGGGATTTTGAGCGAGTGACAGGAGATGCTGCAGGAGTGGCGACAGGAGAAGGAGTAAGCCCCAGTGTTCCCACCATAAATTCCGGAGTAGCTATAGGTCCCCCAATGATGCACCAATTCTTGAGCTTGTCCCCATGGGTACACCAATGTCCTTGGGTCCACCTTATCTTCAGAATCATCCCCGATGACGGCAACCATGTCTTCGTGCAGCCCCAGATTACCCAGATGTTGAAGTAGATATTGGCCGTCCCACGTCTCAGTCAAACTTGGAGTTTCTGCGGCTTCTATTGCTGGCTTGTCAGGGTTGCGGCTTCAAGTTGATCTGCCAAGTCATCTGCAACCTTGGTGGAGTACTCATGCCTGATGGTTTCTAATTCTGCCCGTGGCTTTGTCATATTCCATGTAAGTCAGCTTCATGTTGGACCGATCGAATTCCACATCTCTGAAAATATCAAACCCTTTCTGCAACTTCCCAGTGGGTTAATCCATGGCTCTACGAACTCAAAACACGAAAACTCCTCGCCTTCCCTAACAAAGTAGCTATTTAGGGACAGACGGTATGGCCGCATTTCAGGCTTTTTGTAGGGAAGCTTCATCTTTTTAAGCAATTCTAT